>JAJLSX010000052.1:0-99828 GCA_030567815.1 Ogataea piceae | reverse complement strand
GAGGAGGGTGAAGGAAGAAAAACTGCAGTGGGTCTAGACATGAAGTTTTCCAATCGAACATGTACTGCCATGCCGTGGGGCTGCAGGAAGAGAAAACGAAAAAAAAACAAAAAGAAAAACACACACTTATAAGTTATATAACTGGTGTACGTATAGTGTGAGCGGCCATATAGTGTAATTTTTTAATCAGCCTCTGATATTTTAACTGTGAGAAGGATATTTATTGGCACTGAGAACGTTGAGCAAACCTACCAGTGGCACTAGTGAACCCCTATAAAATATTTCCAAACATATAATCAGTTATACGTGGTGATGAGGTTCGGGGTGCACAAAAGCTTACATTTAAATGCTGGGAATAGCACATGTAGAATAATAATGCATGATTGCAAGTTTTGCTGTACGTGTATATATATATAGCGTACTATATATAAATTATAAATATACAACATTATACAACATAGATAGTATATGTAATTATATATGTATAGATACGTATATCCTTTTTCATTAATAATTGATCTTTAATTGATCTTATTTACGATATATATTTATAAACAAGTACTTTTTTTACTCCTGTATGAATTTGATGTTTCCCGTAAAAAGTGGGTTGTTGTTTTGGTAGAACTCGAACTGACCAAGCCGACTGATTGATTTAATAGGATTTTTGTTTGTCATTTTAAATTTGCCAATTGGTGAAGAGAATTCAATATAAGATATGTTATAGGTGCACGACTATACTAGTAAATTTTGAGGTCCTCACTAATATATATAATATATACTATTGTAATACATATATTTCTTTAATACATCAGCACATATAATTGCTTTTGTGTTGATCTCAATTGTAGTTTAGAAAACACAAAATATGTCCACATGTATTACTTACTACATATTACATAAATTGCAAGGAATTAAATTATTTTATATATGTCCAGAATCCATAGAAATAGAAAAGTGGCCCATAAGTTTTATAAATTATTAAATATGCATTATTGCGAAAAATATACGCGGAAGCAAACAATTTTTTAGTTTTTTGAAAACACTGTAAGGAAAGCAAAATTCAAACACAAAACGAATATACAGCACAATCGTAGTTTCATTATCAACGTTTGTATATACTTAGATAGCTTATCTATGAATATTGATCTGCTTATCGATAAAATTAAGAGTGTAGGATATTTCTTTCTTAGATATTATTTGTATCAATTCCTTTTGTTACACTCCCATCTATGAATTAGTATCATTTATATATACGTGGAGGAATCATCCTTGAGCTCCAATATATGAAATTGGTTTGTTTTATTTTCCAAATCAATATTGATTAATCTATTTCAAATAACCACATAAATTCAATTGGAATATATATTCAATGTTCAACTTAATATAACAGTAGTGTATATATAGGGATACAAAACCATCGCATGAATTCTCTCTGTATGGAAAAATTCAGTCTGGGGAGCGGTCCTTCTATCAGAAAGTGTCACCTGGAGGGTCGAACTTGTATTTTGGCGCTAAAAGCGATAGCTGTGTTAGTTTAATCTTGACCTGTACAAGTAGCTCCAATACAAATTAGAAAGATACAGTATAATTCAGAACAACCTCATAGCTCTCATATAATATTTCAATACTAGGTTCAACACACTGGAAACGAATAGCTAAGTATCTGCTTTTCAATCTGAAATAAAGACAATACAATTAGAACTACCAGATAGTTTTTGCTTATAGGAACAGTCCTCTTATGATCCAATGCTAGAGAGTTATATGACCGACTCTCGCATTCAATTAGTGGATGCATGGATTCAAGAGACGTATAACTCACTCAAGTCAATTAAACCTAGTGATTACATGGAGTTTAGTAATATCGATGAGATTGAATCAGATATAAATGACAAGGAAAATTATAGCCAGGATCAAATAGATAAAACTAGTGGGATCATAAGTATGTTAACAATTAGCAATCATAAAAGCTCCCCAGTTGCACTTGAAGGGAGTGAGAGTTATAATCCAATTTTGAAAGATCATAATATAGACAACTTGAAACAAAATAAAGATCAGGGTATCCAGAATGAAAGTGCTGATGAAGTCCCATTGAATGTTAATATCTTGACAGAAGAGGACGGAATAATAAAATATTTCAGTTCAGTTGAAGTCAATAATCCAATACTAATGCCACAGAAATTTTATAATCATAATTTAGATAGAAATTACATAAAAGCAAATTTTGAACGGTTCAGCTATGGTAAAAACTTATTTTGCCCTTCCAGCCCAACCGACTTAGAGTTAGAAAACCACCAGTTGTTACTAGATGCAAAATTGAAACAGAATGCTCTTTGTTATAGATATATTAGAATCGACAAAGGAAATAAAGACCGCGAAAACGTTTCTATTTTATGTAGAATGTGTCCCCATAAAAAATGGGTAAGACAAGATTGTTTCTTTTCTCATATGTCTTTGGCTCATGGGATCGTATCTATCAACAGTCAATCGCCTAACGATATCATTGTTCTTCCATTGCCCTCTGCTTTTTTTGTATATCACCCTAGACGAATACGGAGATATCATGTTAAATGTCCAAGCTGCTCTAACTGGATTAGAATGGGGCTACCAGAGTTGACAAGAGATGATACCGAGCCCATACCAAAATTAACAGTCTCAACTTTCAGTCCAGAAGCATTAATGAGAAGGGGTCTTTTCACTGAATATTTTTTACACTTTATGGAATGTTCAGAAAAGAAACAGTAAGTATAGTATATATTACATACAGATACTAGAAGATTATAAAGTTTTTCAAATTTTAAATTATTAATTTACAAAGTATAAATACAGAACGAAGTTATATAAGTAGCAATAGGGAAAAAAAGATTTCCTTTTACTAATTTTTTCTTCTATTTTTTTTTTGCTGGTGGGTGGATTTAAATGGTATTCAATAAACCAGCAGAGAAGGCTAAACTCCAAGTTCTACTTTGACCATCATCTAAGTAGTCATCACTCCATGAATCGCTATTGAAGAAGTCATATGAACTAGAAGGATCAATCAAAGCTTGATTTAGACGTAAAATACCAGCCCATCCAGAAGATAGAGAGTCAATGATAGAACTTAATTTGGTGTCCCATTCTTCTTGGACAAATGTTGGTTCTCTGATTATACCAGAAGCACCAGTAATTGGAAGCATATGAATACCATGGATATATTCAGTGTTTGAACCAAAGTATGTAGTGTAAGTGACCTTATTTTGGAATAAGATACCAGCAACCTTATTGGAAATTATTTCGGATGGCTCAACAGTATTATCATCATGGAAATAGTAGTACAAGTTCATTGATCTCTTCATAATAGCCAACATCAAATCACCTCTATGTTCCATAGATTTGTCACCAATAACTGAACCCCATAATTTCATACCGTAATAACAGTGGTAATCTTCAGAGGATGATTCTTGGTTTAATCCGTCACCTGCTGAAGTTAAACCACTAGCCCAACTATGACCATGGAACCAACTGAACATTCTGGAAACTGGGAAATATGAATCACTTGAGGATGGGTTAGCCACATCTCTAATTAATGCATTAACCCAGTCTTGGTTATCAGCGGCCCATGTACCATTTTGTAGAGCATCAACATAACCAACAACAGCAGCTGCATGAATGAAGTAACCATAATGGAAATGATGATCATTATAAGTAGCAGATCCAAAGTCAGCACCAGTATCACCAGATTGAGACGCACTTGAAGTAATACCACCATATCTAGTATCATACATCAATGGGTAATATTGTTCATTGTTAATGAATTCAGAAAATGCCTTCTTAACTGCTGTCAATGTTGTTGAGGTGACATCATCATCTTGAATAATTTGAGAAACAACTAACAATATTTGTGCATACTTATCGATAACTTTACCGGAGTAATAGTTAGAGTCTTGTTCGGAAACCAAAGCAGCAATATCAACAGCTAATTCTGTGTTAGCAACATCAGCGATAACCTTCAATTGGTCAGAAGTGTAAGACAAGGTAGAAGACATGCTTGTAGAGTATGGTAAGAAACCTAGATCTGTGTTGATTGATTCAACTAATTCTAATGTATTTGTTAAGAAACCATACATATAGCCCTTTGTTGGTGAGTATAGTTTAATTCCTGTGGCAGATTCTGTAGTTGAACTACTCAAAGAATCAATGTGATGTGGTAAAGCGAATATAATGGTGTTACCACTAGCAGAAGAACCTTCCATAGTGTAAACAAATTTGTAAGTGGCTTCGTCTGAAGAAGAGTCTAAAGAACCTTCAACTGCACAACTTGTTGGGTACATACCAGCAGCTTCATCGTAGTAACCGTCTAAATCACTGCTTGGTGCCGGGGCAACTTGAATGACTAAGCCATCAATTGCACAACTACCAATCATAGTGTTAGATCCAGAAACGGTAAGATCAAAATCGTCAACACTAAAGCCATCAGGCAAGGTAACATAAATTAACCAATCGACATCATTGTTTAAAGTGACAACGTACTTCTTAATTCCATCAGCTAAAGCTGAAGATGTTTCTTCAGTTAAAGTGGTAATTCCAACACTTGAATCTAATTCTGGAACCAATGCACCATTATAAATAGCAGAACCTAGACCCATACCTTCAACCAAAGGTAAATCAATGTAATTGTCATCAGATCCATCTGTAATAGTAACTAAAGCTGACATTGCATCCATGTCAGTGACTTCTAGATCAATATTATCAGCGGTGAATGTAGTAGCAGAAAAAATTAAAGATCCAACAAGAACTGGATTTGTGTAGTATGAATCATCATCGGCGATGGTTTGATCTGTTTCTAATGTATGTGACATAGCAAGACCAAAATATGTGGAAGTCTTGTAAAAGAAAGAATATGGGAATGAGAATGCTGGTTCATCTTGATTACTGACCATTAAGTTGACAAAGAATTTGTTTGTCTGATAAGGAATATCACCGTTAGAGACACCAGAATTTATTTCCAAGTATAACTCTTCGCGAGTGAAAACGCTTAATGGGGACTCAGTAGAGATGACTTCAAATAAATCAATTGGGGTTGAAGAGTCAGCAGTCGTTGATGTAGATGAGGTTGATGATGATTTAGTGTAAGTTGTTGTTTTGGATTTAGTAGAAGTTGTGGCTGAACTTGATTTTTCAGCCTTGGCTGAAGTTGTGGTTTTAGCATTACCGACAGTTGGGGTTTCAGCATCGGTGGCACTTGAGGTTTCAGATTCGGTTGAGGTTATAGTTTCATCATCATTTGAAGCTGATGACTTAGAAGAAGTAGTAGTTGCAATTGCAGCTGTAGTTGAAGTTGTTTCAGCTGTGGTTTCATCTTCTAAAGTAGATAAAGAAGAACGAGTGTATGTAGCGATAGTCACATTGTGGTAACCAGCAAAAACTTCAATTTCCTCGACAAGGTTACCAGTATATGTCTCAGTGATAACTGACGCAGTAGGTGTTGTAATAATAACATCTTGACTTAAAGTTGAAGCATTGATAGTAACTGATAGAGAACTACTCTTAGTTGAGACTGATTTAGTTGATAATTTTGTAGAATCAATAGTAGTGATGATTGTTCCCGAGTACACAGAAGCGGTAGAAGGAACAGAAGTTGAATAAATAGTAGAAGTTTTTGTGGATGCTGATGATTTCAAAGTTGCAATTGCGCTTGTAGCAATGGCATTAGCGGTTGAAACAGAACTTGAGCTAGAATCTAGACTCACTGTCTCTATATCGGTTGAGCTAGAACTGCTACTTGTGGTTGTTTGGGCAGATTGTCTTTGTAAAATTGTAGTTGTGGATGGTGTATCATCATAGACGGTAACAACTAAAAGACTTTCAGTGACGTAACTTGTAGTTGTAATAGTAGAAGCAGTAGCGTATTTTGTAACCGTTTTCGCAAGTGATAAACTTGGAAGTATGGATAAAGCCAATAATTTGAGACTGATCTTCATTTTTTGATAAATCAATTTAGTTAGTTATGGTAGCTCTATCTTGTTAAAGGAATGACTGTGGGTGAGTAAAGCTATATGCCTGGAATTGACAAAATAAATAGAAAAAGGAAGGAGTGACTAGAAAATTAAAGTTGGATTAAGAAAAGAAGAAAACAAAAAGGAATCGGATAGTATCAAACTACAAACTTTTATAACATTAAATCAAGAAATAGTCAACCTATATATAGTTAGATATACTTCTGAGATTTCGAGTCTCTTGGATCATTAGACAGAACTGTTTAACCAGCCCCGTGATAAGCAGCTATATAATATAACAAGTAATATAACAAGTGTATAACAAAAAATATTTTCGATGGCTTATTTGCATTATTATTTGATCTATTAAATTTTTTTTTGTACTTGATTCAAATTCATGCAGACTGCTTAGCACAAAAAATTCCTCGATAGACAAGCTTTTTTCACCGTATGATACATACCCAAAGATCAGTATATTAAGCGGTGAAAAAAACAACTGAAAACCAGCCATTTCTTTAAACTATCTGAGCCTTGCATGACGCAGCTCATCGATTTCCTAATTAGGAAATTATGAGAACCGCACGGCGATTCAAACCACACATGCCTCGCCTAAGAAGTCTAACACAATTTAAAATATCACAAAACTAAAGCATTATGGGGTTTTCAATTGAAATGTCCTCCCCGAACTACAACATATCAGTATATTTTAGTTTTATTACTTACACGTGAACAAGTTATAAGTGTGACTTTCTATCTTCGTGTATGCTGCATCGCCTTTAATGCGAGAATGTTATCAAAACATGTGCTTATAATTGATATAATATAATCATTGGCTCAGTAATTGAGAAGGTTTGTTTAATGATTATATTGCTGTACTCGTAAAGTAAACTTTCTTTCTACTCAATATTGCTGCTCATCGAAGCTGGGAACATAAGAAGTGTTTGCAAAAAAAAAAAAAAAATCCTTTGGCTGGTTTCCTAAATTGTTTAGCTACATTGAATATACTTCAATTATAATGTACCGTGGTAAGTATCCTATTTTGAAAATTTAATAAATATTTAACTTCATTTGTATATATATATAGGGGATAAACGATACCTAATTGATTGTTCATCAATAACTTTAAAGTTAATTAGGGAATATCTCAAATTTATAAAATTACAACAGTAACACGGCCTTCCAAAATTGTTATTTATTATGGTGCAACGATGTATTATTTAAGAATTAGTTGAGACGCGAATAATTTTAATCGACACGTAAATTATGTGTGACAGATTTGAATAATCTGGCCTTTTCTAAGTTGAATATTTGGTACTTTAGTTTTCAATTGTTTTAATTTGACATATATAATAGTTTTGTTTGTTTGAAACCTTCTATTGATTTGTGACTTTTCACTGAAGTTATACCATAAAGAGTGCAATTTTTCATATGATTTCAAGCATGTCAATATTGAATAAGAAAATTTACCTCACTTTACAGTATATAATATCAACTGCAGAAACTCTTTACAGAGTAGATGATGTTATTAATATTCTTATTCCTTTGATACATTATTTTACTATCACAGACTCTGATTCAAAGGCATTTTTAGATGTAGACCATATTCTTCAGTTGTTGACAGTCTCTATTCCAGAATCTGTGTCAAAAAATGAATCGTTTCAACTAGCTAATAATTTGCTGATTAATTTAAAATCTTACTCTGAAGATGAAAATGATAACAGCAGCAATATTAAGATCACTGATTTGTTTCCTGAGCAAAGGATTCCATTGGAGTTACAATACGTACTTAACCATTCAGATGATTTTGTCAATTCAACGTTTCAGAGCTCTTTCAACAAGGTTTGTGACGAATACAATGAGATTCAAGATTCTAGCATCAAATCAAGTAGTGTTCAACTCTCTAATGATCATCTAGAGAGTTTATTTTTCCAGTTTGTCAAATTGAGAATCCTACGTGTGAATCTTTTCATACTTGATTTCCAATTTTTAACTTCAGGCCTCAATTCATTGAAAGAACTTGATTTTTACACAGACTCCTTAGACAAATGGCTTTCAGGGTATTTATTACCTTTGGCAAACCTCGCAGACATTGATAGAATCCCATGTTTGTTAGACTGGGATAAAAAATCAACGGACGAACAAATTAATAACATTATGACCATAGCAATAACTACTTCTAAGTATATCGAGGTTATTAATAAAACAGTAGTTCCATATCTCAATTATAAAAAAGATGGATGGATTCATTTCAATGGATGGATGAAAGAACATGCGAACAAAATAGTGACAGATTCACGCAGTGAAACTTTTATGCTATTACTGGAAATAGTAAGACAGGATACCCTTTTAAGTGCGATTAATTCAAACCCCGAAACCTGCTCTGAGTTTGCAAAAATATTAATAGCTGTTATTTGCGTCTATCCAAATTCTTCCCTTGAAATATTCCTAGCTATGAAGGAGATATTGGTGATTTTGGAATCACTAAAATTAGCTTCTGACCAACCACTCTCACACAATTTTATGAAAGAAGTTAATGAGAAGAAAGATTTAGAAATTGTGATACAATCAATTACTCCCTCTGTGACTCTGATTAAAGATCTAGAAAATAAGGTTGAAACGGCAGAAAGATTATATGCAAATGGATTATCATTGGCTGATGTATTTGACCTTTCGACTGCAAATGAACCACAACAATTGGTCGAACTATACAAATTCATTGATAATGAACTCAAGTATGGTAAAACTCCAAAACAGTGGGACTCTCTACTTCGCTCTATATATTGGATATTCAAGAATACTGCTCTTTTCAACAAGATTTCAGCTGAAAACTTTGATAAAATAATTTTACAGAGACTACTTGATTCCAGATTATTTGATACTATACGTTCACCTTTTCTTTCTAGCTACTGTTCCTTGTCTGATGATTTATTTGATGAGTTAGTAATCCAATATTCTTGGAGATTTTATAAATCTGCAACTAACTGTGATAAATCAATTGGATATTTGAAAAGTTGCACAGAGTGCTTGGACTTATTGAAGAATAAAGAAACAGATGAATGTAATCAATTAAATAAATTGATAGATGCTAACAACGATTTATTGAATTTCAAATTTTATTTCAAAGCCGGAGAGCCAATCTCTCCGAAATTAATTTTAGAACTCAATGATCCTATGGCTATAATTTCCAAAATTCTTGAGTTGAACGAGGATGCCTATTTGAAAGTAGATCTTTTATTCTCTCTGTTATGTAAGCTTGTTCAAGGATTGAAGTCTGATAAAGACTCTCTATTTGAACATGCCAATTTAGAAAATTCTAAAAGAAAAGCAAATCCATTATTTGTCAAGTTACAATTACTAACTCTTGACTTCTCAACTGTTTCTGACTTTGATCATTCATTCCAATTATCAATGGAATTGATTGACTTAGCTATTGAACAAAAACACAAACAACCTATTTTGTTTTCATTGGTTAGTGAAAAGTGGTTCTCATTTTTCCAATTGGCAAAAAATTCCTACGATGACTATAATGATGACTTAGAACAAGAATTAGCAAGCATTGACGTCAAACTTGATATTCTAAGTAAATTAATGCTTGTGATTCCCGATGAGTTTAACGTTAATGTGCTTGAGCAATGGCAGTACTTGAATAGTCTTAAAAGCCATCATATTGGAACTTTGGAGAAAAAAGATCCAGTTTTACAAAGCCCAAAACAAAGCTCAGCATATATGGCTTCCCCTTCAGATAAAGGTAAGTCCCCAGATGATCTACAATCAAGAATCCAGAGATCACTACAATCGTCTGCTAATGAAGTTTTACGCACTACTGAAAGTGGTGAGTTGGGGAAAAGTATTATCGGTTGGATTGTTGGCGCCCAATGAATAATTTCTGAATTATTGATATATAAGTAATAATCTTGCGGTCTATATACATTTATTTAAAATTATTATTAATATATATTCAGTATATTTTGCACTTAGTATTCAAACAAGTCATCTACGGTAATCATCTTGTCGCAATGTAAACCATTAAAACTTTAATCTCTAGTTGTACGTTCTTTCTTAACTGTAGTGGGATGTCCAAACATGTCTGTCCATCTTTGCTCCTGTTTTATCATAGTGAAGTCATCAGCACTAGCTGTGGTGGCTGTCAGATTTTCCAGCGCTCGTATTTGGTTTGAGGTTTGAGCAAATTCTATTGTCTTGCTGTTTGGATCTATTTCATCAACAGTTATTAATTTCTGGTAGAATGCAACAACCCTAGGGTGAGTTTCAATCCGGGTTGCATCAAAATTAATCACCTGCAATCCTCTTCTATTCACAGCTCTGGATAGAGCAACATAAGCTTGTCCCTTTTCAAATATTTTTCGTAAATCAATTTTAACTAACGGTAAAGTTTGACCTTGTGATTTGTGAATAGAAAGGGACCAAGCAAGAATTAGTGGTATTTGTGTTCTGGAAACTATAGGTGTTCCATGCTCATCGTCTAAACTAAACGTTTCTCTTTCAACTAGAACTTCTCTAGTCGTACCATCAGCAAGAATAAATCTCACCAATGGCAATTTGTTTCCTTTAGCCACTTGCATAATTTTAAGTTTGAGTTCTCTTTTACGTTGAATATTTTCAGTGACAGATTCTGGTACAGTACCTTCCCCATCTCCGTCCACTATCTGTTCTAGATCTTTAAAAATATAATCATCAAAGTCAGTATTAATGGGTTGGGTTTCTGTGACATTGTCCACTTTTATGTCGTTTTCTATCTGAACAGTTCCTTTCGTGTTATTGGCTTTTGATTCATCCTGTTTAATCTTGTACATTGATTCTAGATCTTCAACACTATATGTACTCAAAGGTTGCTTCGCCAAATTGTATGTACCGGAGTCCATAAAACCTATCACTTTCCCTAAAGAACCATTAACCAACGTCTCGTCGATGTTCTTGATCATCATCACCTGAGAATCTTTTTTAAGAGTTATTGTGGGAGGAGCAAGAAAGTTGGCTAATAACTTTTCACGAACGTTAGCATCACGCTGTGAACCACCATCTGATGCGTTAAAAACCATAGGTTTCCCCGGTAGTTTAGTCAACATGGTATTATTGGCAATTTGAACTTCACTTCGGGTAGAAAATAATTGAGCAGGAGTAACCCCTTCTCTTGAAAGAAGTGGTCTAGATAAAGCACTAAACTTTCTAGCAGTTTGAGCAGAAACCTTACCATTTCTAACTTCGTTCAACATGTTGATAAAATCTCTATCTGACTGTTGTCTGAAAACCTTCTTCAAAACAATGGTGTAATTAATCGCATTCTTCCAACTTTCAGATTCAAATGCAAAAACAGCTTCCCGTTCCTTGTTGACTGGAGGTAATTGATAAAAGTCACCACAAATAATCAGTTGAATTCCACCAAAAGATGTATTGGTACGTCTAAGAGATCTTCCTATCAGGTCTAATTTATTGAATAACTCACCGTCAATCATTGAAATCTCGTCAATGATTAAAACTCTCATATCCATCCATTTATTTTTATGTTTTTTATTTCTTCTGATTTTTTTAACTAGGTCTTCAACTGAATCCATTCCAAGACCGATACCAGTATACGAGTGTAAAGTTTGACCACCAATATTACACGCAGCAAGTCCTGTAGAAGCTGTAACTCCAACGGTTCCTAGTGGGTGTTGAGCTTTTAATGACTTAATTAAAGATCTCAAAAGAAGGGATTTACCTGTACCTGCAGAACCAGTATAGAACAAATTATGACCCTGTTTGGCTAACTCAATGACTTTAGTCTGTTCTTCACTCAATGTTATCGGTTTGATAACTTTAGCTTTAGTACTCTTGTCTTGAGGTTGACCTTGAGAATTACTATCGTTCCCTTCTTTGGCTGGGGATGAAGGATTATCAAACATTGAAACCCGCTGAGTCATCAGATGAAGTTGAGGGTTGGGCCTTGAATCTCTTGTGGTTAAATCAATGGTTGTTGTGGAAGTGGTGGTTGAGAGTTCTCTCTTTACAATAGGAATGAATGGCTGTAGTCGGTTATTTTCAATTGTTGGTCTTGTTGGAGAGGTACTTAGCAAGTTGGATGCCTGTCTATCGGGACTGTAGTTTAGCCTTGGACTAGACTGAATACCAGAATTTTTCAAAGGGCTTGATTTAGGGGAAGCAATTTTGACTGGGCTTATAGGACCCGAATTTATATCTGATGAACTAAATGTTATAGATTTCTTCTGTTTGATGTTTCTTAATCTAATAGGAGATGATGAGTTTGTTTGTTCTATGACTGATACTTCTTCAACGACTTCCTTTTGATGTTCTATAAACTGGGTATTATTACCATGATTAGAGCCACTTTCAATTAAGTTCTTATCAAATATACTTTTCAAAACGGCAACAGAATCTTTTAAAACTTGTGTATTACCTTCTTGTAAACTACTTGCCCAATTCAAATACTCTTTAACCTGTGCCAATGTTGTACCATTATGAGTTGAAGATAATTCAGATTGAGTCCAAGCGGTAGAATCAATCTGGCGTCTCTTTTGATTTGGGAATAAAACCTCAGTTCTATGGGTTGCCGGTGATGGATCGCTGTCAAATGTGAAAGAATCTTCTGCTGAAACGCACTTTTCCAAATCAATGATTTTTAAGTCCTGCGCTGGTGGTTGAACTCTTCTATTGTTTAAGTCAGATAGTCGTCTTTTAGAAGAATGGTGATCCCCCATAGGAGAGGATGTTGCAGAGTCATATAATCTTGATTCAATGGTATTTGCTCTTTGATGGCTACTCATTAGTACAGTTGGAATGTGTTTTATCAAACTAGATGATAATATAACAGCAGCTTGGTGACTGTAGGGTATTAATCTTATCATATATTTTGATATATATATAGACCTCTACCGCTCTGTCAGAAATAGAAAGAAAGAAATGGGAATTTTTTATAATATATATAATAAAAACAATCTATATCAGTCCTTCAACTATCCAAATCTCAACTCTGACAATAAATAAATTGGCTGCCTTATCTATACTAATTTTGTTTTAAAACTAATTATATTGACGTGTAGATTTTTCAATCAAACCACAAACGCCTAAAAATGCAAAATTTATTACAAAAAGATGTAAATAAACTAAAAACAAAAAAAAAAAAAACTTAAAGTGTGTACGGATGTAAAGTAGGCGTGTTTAGTGTTACCCTTCTGACAAATTTTATAATAATAACAGAAAAAATGTATTTTCCTTAATGGTAAATTATATTTTAACCCTTTTTAATTTTATAGTTATACTTGCCATTGTTTTAAACATATTATAATTAATTTTATTAAGATAAATAGATTTTGACGATCTTGGATAAATTGAAATTGTTTGATTGCTAATTTAAAAGTAATTCAATTGTTTTCAACTACAATAGATTGCCAAACTATCTACTTATTTATTGCCACTAGAATTTAAATTTACAAAGGAAAAAAATAAAAAATAAATTGAAACTAGATAACAAGTCTTTAATCTTTAGAAATGATTATTTCAAAGAAAGGATTCTTAGAGAAACAAGAGCTGGTAAGTAGAAATATACAATCGTTTTATGTGTTTGACAATGAATTTTTTGTGTCTTATGTTTTTTTTTTTCTTTCTGATTTCGTTCAATAGTAGATTTCATACTAACTAATAATAACGGTTCGATCTGTTCTGATTTATAATATAGGCAAAGCCAATTCAAGGTTTTCTTGATAAATTAAAAGAGTGTCCACTTGAAGAATTCATCAGTATTATTGAAAAGAAAACCACTGAAAGTTGGAATGGCTTAAGAATTGATCTGTTCCATTATACACATATCCTTGATAGAATGGATAGTATTTTGGAAGATTTTGTTAAGAAGTACAATTTAGGTGATGAATTCCCACAACTTCAAGAGGTTAATAAGCGTGATGAGAAATTATTAATATCAGTTCTTGAATATACATATTCCTTATTGGAACATTGTTACAATAAAGATATTTACAACTCTGCCCATAGAATCTTTGAGATTTTACTCTCTTGTTCAATGGGTGTTAGATTATCTGCTTTGAAACTTACATGTTTATTATGTGAAAGATTTGCCATTTCTCATAACAGTAAATTCTCTCCACCAACAGCAACAAAGAATTTATTATTGAAATTATCAACTTTCTTCCCTCCACAAGTGGCACCAGTTTATTCATCTCCAACAGCAATTGATATTAACAAGCATCATACTCATCATCAATCAGAGCCAGCACAACAATCTAGTACTACATTATCTCACCAAAAAAAGAAGGACAAGCATAAGTCAAATGATTTAAAGTCCAAAAAGAGTAGAAAAGAAAAAGAAAAAGATCCTGAACAAGTTTTAATGCACTTTAGTTTATTGGATTGTCTTAGTCCTGACTCTCAATTAACTCCTGAATGGAAAATTTTAGATTTCAAATATTATAATGCTAGTTCCGGATTGAAAAGAAGTAGATCATTTTCTTCTCATACTTCTAAATCAGCTCCTTTATCTGCTTCAAACAATTTGAACTCAAAGGGAAAGAAGTATCATCAGATTTTAAATACTCAATCAAAACGTCATAAACAAGATAACTTGTCAACTTCATCCAATGAACGTAGTGAAGAAGGTTTACACCATTTTGTTTTAAATGAAGGTTCAATTAGAAAAATGTCATACCAACAAATATATGATAAAGCAATTGAAATTATTCCAAAAGTGAAATGGTTTGACTTTGTCTTGGCCGTTTATGTCTCGAAAGCTTACAACAATAAATCATTTGATAGCATTAAACTTAGGGAACAATTGGTCACAATGAAATGTTTAGCAGTTGCTGCTGCATCTTGTTCTTGTTTTTACTCCGTCATGACTAGTTCTGTTTTTGATGAAGAACCATATATACTAAGTTATATGTCAGATTTAATCAATCCAGATAATACAGTTGCATTTGATCCATCATATGCTGCATTACGTGCATTTGTCAGTATATCTGGTAAAAAGAACGGTGGTAGTGATCTAATGAGAGCATTAGGTGGTAACGTCAACCATGGTTTACTCTTCCATATTCTCAAGAGTGTATTGAAAGCTGCTAAAGAAGATAGAACAGACGTTGATCATGCTTACTTGAACTATTTCTTTAATTTAATAGCCAATTTAGTTGATAATAGACATTTGGTCTCCCATTTGAGATCGGCTGGTTTAATGGAAATATTACTTGAGTTTTTAACTTTAAGAAATTCATTCCGTATGACTAGATCTGGGCCTCTACAATTGATTGAATTATTCTTGAAATCCTTACCAGAGGTTTTAGATGAATTGATAGCTCAAAATGGATTTACAGTTTTGATTGATTTACTTGCATATGAAGTAGACTTTGCTCTAGAAAACCCAACTTTTGATGGTGGTGCTCCATCTGATGCAATTGTTTCTCACACAATAAGTGTCCGACAAATAAAGACCATTAACTCATTGCTCAAGCTGGTCTTACACTTGATAGTTCGTCATAGTGGTGATAGAATGAGAAATCTATACGACTCTCCAATTTTGAAAAGTTTCATTAAAATCATGGAAAATCCTAAAGTATTCGGTTATGAACCATTGACTGATACTATAAGTATAATCACTGGTATCATCAATAACGAACCTACAGCATTTGCAATTCTTAATGAGGCAGGTATTATAGACTCATTCTTTGGTAATTTTATGGGTTTCCTTGGAAAATCGGCCGATTTATTGTTGGTTTTACCTGAAGCTATTGCTGCTATATCTTTGAACAAAGAAGGTTTGAAAAGAGTTCTGGAAGAAAACCTTATAACTAGGTTCTTCACTATATTTGAGGAGCCATCTTTATGTAAAGAAATATTGAAGCTTCAAAACTCCCCACTGCTTGGTTATTCAATTGATGAATTGGCAAGACACCACACAGATCTTGAACCTATAATAAAAGAAAATGTTTTGAAATTGTTACATTCAACTCCAAAAAGAGTTAAGTTCGCACCTCTAGAATTCTACCAGTCATCGCAAGGTTCCCTATACTATTCTAAGACTGAAGAAGTTCTCAAAACTGAAGAAGGCTCCAAAGAGCTGGATATTTGGGAGACTAGTGAGCAAGGTGATATTCTAGAATGTACCACTATGTTCCTATCAGCCCTTTTGGAAAATAGCTCAGCTTGGAAACAGATGACCGAAAAGGTCAACATCGAAGATTGTATCAATTATATCACCTTAGAAAATGTGACCTTCGACTATGTTTTATCAAATTCATTATATTCATTAACTGAAATCATTAAATTCTTTGACCAGCAAAAACCTGGTTTTGCTCTCAGCGGATTATTAAACTCAATAAGTAAGACGTTGCGTGAGCTTCATGACTTTATTCATTTTGATAATGATAGTATTTCCTACTTCGACCAATTTGATAAAAATGACCCAGATGCAGCAAAGAGGGGAGGTGCTATGTTCTCTAAGCTAGGCGTCATTGACTGTTTATTATATGCTTTTAGTGATATATATGGCTCTCCAAATAAACTAACAGCAGCAAGAATGCAACAACTATCAACCGAGTTTGCCACTGATGAAGGGATTGCACTTCTTAATGAATTAGTCCTTTTCTCTAGAAGAATCACTCTTGAAGAAGTTATTATCCACGCAAGAACACCATTTGATGCAAGTAAGGAAGTTGTCGCTACAGACTTCTCTCACTTTCAAGTCAAAATTGGTAAACCAAATGAAAAAAATGGGACTTGGGACGGTACAAGTGCAAAGTTCAAAAACTTGTCTATCTTGTGTTTCCATTTCACACGTTGTCAGTCCTGGTTGAGATATACGTACTCTTGTCTATGCCGTATTAGTTCTGATAGACGTCAAGATAACAAATACGGAATAGTTCCTAAAACATCTATTCGTATTATTACAGAATTTTCTAATACAATTGTTCAAGCAATCAATAATATAACAACTGATAATCTGGAAATCAAAGTTGGCTATTATTTGTTGATCGTTAATTTATTATGCACCACGTTATTCATGAGAGGAAGAAGTACCGACCAAGTTAACACATTGATGGTTATTTGCTTGCTGCAAAATGGTGGTTTAGTTCTTATGAGAAACTTAAGTATTACTTACTTTAAGCTATTGAAGCAACTTCCTTCAGAAGAGGTTGAAAAATATCAAAAGCTAGACTATATCGATATCAATGTTAGCAGTACCACTATAAAACTACTAAGTCAGATATTAGGTATATATGGTGCTGTGGCCTCAAAGACTATGCTAGCTCCAATTCCAGCTCAAGAAAAGCTTAACCCTGATCTCATGAAGAATGGTAATCCATATTACAGAGAAATAACATTCTCTGTGCTGATCCAAACGTCTTTAGCCAGTTATGGTTTATTGACAGAACTTTTGAGTCCTGACGGATTGGGACTATTGGAAGACACCACTAATATTCCTTTAAGCTTGACAGAGAAATTAATTTCAATTAGTAAGAATTTGTATTGTGCTAACGCATCTACTCAAAGTGCTGTCTTTGAAGGAAGAGTTTATCCTTTGGATTACAGAAATGTTTCACCTTCTACACCAAAAATTGAATATTTAGAATCACTAGGGCTTCCAGAAGAAGCTGCACTGGAATTATTAACGTTCTACAGAAACAATTTGGAGGTTCTATATTCTGATAATGCCGAAGAGCTTTATGAACATTTCGAGGATTCTACTGTTGTTTCAGTTACTGAAATTGAGTGGGAAGAAATATGCGCCAAAGCTGTAAGAAACAAGTTTGTTTCTGTCGATCCTATTCCAATCAATCCACAATATTTACACCTATGTACACTTGATGATTTGAATTTCACTCGTGTCGCAAGTGAGAATACTTTCATTGATTTATGGTTACAGATTGCACAACAATACCCTAAAGCTGTTTATAGAATTGCAGACTTGTTAAACAGTGTCTTCTCTAAATCTTCTTATGGTGAGATTATGGATTTCGGTGAAGTTTTAAATTCTGTGTTTATGGCCGCCGGGTGCTTTGACTTTGAGCAGGTCAGCAAGGAGGATAACACGGATGCCAATAAACTTTCAAGCATGCTTCATTTGATTGCTTTGTTGATTGATGATAGAGTTATCACTAAGGAGTCAGAGTTGACTGATAATATCCTTAATTTGATTGACGAGATCAGACCTGAATATACAAATGCTGTGTGGTTTTCAAATGCTCTTCTCATTTTTGAAAAGATTTTCTGCACCACAAAAGTTCCAAAGGCTCCAAAAGTTGATAATATTGATCCCCAGATTACGGTTCCTCCTTTGATGAGTTTCTCTGATACGTATGTTATTGATCAGGAAATTGAGAACAAGCTTTTCAAGAATTTGTTGAGTATATCTGAGCTAAATAATATTGAATCAGCTCTGTCGATTGGAAGGCTTTTGATCCTTTATTGTGACAGTGATGTTGCTATGCTAAACGTCTGCAAATCGCCAATACTTAAGGCATTGATCAAGTCAGTCCAAAAGTTCCCTGATACTGAGACCAATTTACAATCAATTGTTATCAACTTGGTTAGGCGTTGTATGGAATCTCAGAAAACTTTAGAGGCGTATATTTCTAAGGAACTCTCTCGTATCTTTAAAAAGAAAGATTATATATCTGGAGCAAATAACAACCCTAACAAACCTCGTGTCCGTGACTTGATGGGACTTTTGAAAGAAAACTCATCCCTAGTGATGAGATCTGAAATTTTTGTCGAGGTCCTTGTCGAGAATTGTTATTTGTATCAATGTGCTAAGCCATTAAAGACATTGGCTATAACTTCATTAACGACAGATCAGAAAAAATTCTTAGATTATTCAGTAACTAATGAAGATGTTCAAATGAAGGATGGTGAAAGCTTCAGACCTGAAGAACTTGATTATTCAACGGGTATCATGCAAACCCTTTTAAGTGAGTTAATGACTATTGGTAAAAAGGATTTGGTGATGACCCCAACTATTCCAGAAGCTGAAAAGGCTCAAAAGGGCAAAGATAGTGAACAAAAGAAGCAAGAAGACATGTACTCAAAGGAAGTTATGTTCAAAAATAAAGACTGTGCATATGCCTGCTTTTTATTACAAACAATTGCAGAATTACTTTTCTCTTATAAACAAGCAAAGACTGAATTCCTTACATTTTCAAAAAAGAATAGCGGTGAAACTCATATTGATAAGCCCCGTTCAACTGCTTTGAATTTACTAATTCATCAATTCCTTTGGTCAGATCCATTCAATAAGTCAAGTTCTGCTGAAATTAAGAGACGTCGTCTTGTCTCATTATTGGCTGGTGTCTGTATTGTTGCTTTGGTTTCTACTACTCCTTTGAAAGGTCTTAATTATAGTGATGCTAAAATAGTGGACCCAGATATGACATTTGTCAGAAAATTCACAGCAGATATTTTAATTAGAGTTTTGAATGAAGCCAATGGTGGTAACCAAAGCGCTCTTATTAGATATGGTATGATCGTTGATATGCTTGATCTTTTCTGCAAGCTAATGGGTGAAAAATATGAGATGGCTGTTTCTTCAGCTGTTGATAAAAATATAACCCAAAACGATCCATTTTTATTGGCCAAAGAATTACTGGACAAAAAACTGCCAACTATATTAGCCTCTGTTTTATCTGATATTGATGTTAACTTCCCTTATACAGAAGAAGTTTCTGGTGGAATAATGAGATGTCTTTCATCGTTGGGATCTATAAAGGTTAAAAAGCAAGAATTGTTCAAAGAAGGAGCACATCAAAATGGTGATGTAGACGAGGATGATCTTGATGATGACGATATTGATGAAAGAGAAGAGACACCAGATCTTCTCCGTAATTCGACTCTAGGTATGTATGATGTTGAAGATATTGAGGACGAAGACGATGAAGATGACAGTGAAGATGATTTCCTTGATGGTGAAGATATTGAAATTGTTTATTCGGAAGATGATGAAGACGAAGAAGACCCTGAGAATGAAGATGCTGATATGGAGGACGAAGGTCAATCACAGCTTGAAGTTGTCAGTTTTGATGACGATAACACTGGAAGCAACTCTGAGCATGAAGGTTCATCTACTGGTGATTTATTGGAAGATGAACGTTACATCATGGATATGGTTGGCTCGGATGTGGAAAGTGGAAGTGACTCTGAAATGGGTGAATCTGATCATGATGATTATGGTGAGTTGGATTCTGAACCAGATTCTGATGAAATGTTAGAACTGCTCAATAGCGGCAGTGTGGGTGAATCCAGCGAAGATGACGAGGATGACGACAATGATGAAGAAGGGGGTGATGAAGATGAAGATGAGGATGGAAGTGACGATGATGATAGTATTATCTTAGAAGAATGGGTTGCTGAACATGAAAGAAATGAACGTCATGGAAGAAATGGTCGTCGTAATGGTCGCAGAAACAGACATGATCGTCTTATTGACGGAGACTCTTCTGATGTTGATGGTTTTGGAGAGGAAGAAGAAGATTACTTTGAACAAGCTCCAATCCTAACATCATATTCACTTGATAACAATGGCGGTGGCCCTCAACAAATTGAAAACTGGTCTGGCCTTAATGATAGATTTGAAGACATTCTAACTCAAATTTTACACCCTAGAGGTATTCCAAGAGGCAATAATGCTGGTCCCCAGTTCATGCCTGTTGGTGACGGTATGTCTAGTGTTTTAAGATCGTTAAATGGCCGTGGTATTCCCCATAATATCAAAAAACATCAACAAGTTCCAAACATCTTCATTAAATCAACAACTGAAAGATGGTCAGAAACTATGTTATTATTTTATGGTAAGAATGCGGCACGTGATGCATGTAGGGTTATGCCGACTATCATCAATAAGGTGTTTAATAAGAGTAGATTAATTTATGAAGAAGAAAAGCGTGTTGAGAAAGAGAAGACAGAACGCCTCAAGAAAGCTAGAGAAGAGGATGCTTTAAAACGTAAGATTCAGGAGGAAGAAGCTGCTAAGGCTGTTGCAGATGCTGTACAAGCAGCAACTACAGAAGGTGAGCTTCTTGAGGATGCAAACAGAGATCCTATTTTTGTTACTATTGGTGGTAGAGAAATTGATATCAGCGGAACTGATATAGATCCAGAATTTTTGCTTGCATTACCTGAGGATATGAGGGAAGATGTGTTTACCCAACACGTTCGTGAAAGAAGATCAGAAGCAATGACACAAGGGACATCCATTCCTGAGGTTGATTCTGCATTTATGAATGCATTACCGGACTCGCTCCGTAACGAAATCATGCGTGGTGAATACCGTAATGCGCTTGAAAACCGTATCATGCAACGTCTGAATGATGGTTCAAGTCTTGATGATAACGATGATGATGACGATAATGTTGAGGAAGAAGATATTGACGATGGTAGAACTGTTGATAGATCCTTGGTTGGTGGAACGGCTGAATCTGATGCGAACGAAGATGGTTCCAAGAATTCCAAAAAACACTCGAAGGTTTTTTTCCCTGCTATGGTTGATAAATATGGTATATCCTCATTACTCAAAATGGTATTTGTTCCACAATTATATTATAAAAGAGAAAGTTATTTTAGAGCTTTAGGCTATTTGTGTTATAATAAACAAAGTAGAAGTGAGATTGTGGCAATCCTTCTATATATATTACAAGAAGGTATATTTGACCAGTACACTCTTGAAGCTGTCTATTATCAAATATGTCAACGTTCCAAACCTCTAGATCCAGCAACCAAGACGACTGAGACTAATTTAACGCAGTTCGCCCTTACATCTTCTTTGAAGCAACAAGTGCCACCAAATACTGACAAGAGTAATAGTTTCCCTCTTGGATGTACTACATTAACTGTCGCAACTCAAGTTATCGATGTTATTCAATATCTTTTAGAGAATGAATCCCATATGAGATTCCACTTCCTACTGGATCAAGAGAATAATCTATTCATCAAAAAGTTGACTAAAAAACACAAGCTGAAGGATAGTAGTTATAGATATCCAATTAATGTTTTACTCAGTTTATTAGATAACCAGATGATCAAAGAAGATATCAATTTAATGGACATCTTGTCACGTACATTCCAAATTGCTACCAGACCTTTGCAAGCTATTAGAGCTAAATTGAACCAATTAGATGATGAAAAGAAGAAGCAATCAAAGACCCCACAGCTTCCTGTTATTCCAGATTCGAACCTAAAGTTGATTCTCAACATTTTGGTCGCAGATGAATGTGCAAGTAAAGTTTTCCAACAAACCATTTCATCTATTCAAAATTTATCTCTGTTAGAGAACGCTAAAGTTGTATTCCCTCGTGAATTGTCTAAGAGAGCTACCTCCTTGAGTCAATATATTGCCAAAGATTTGAGAAGTTTGATCACAGATATGCAAACTATAGATTCATCGGACAATGAAGATATTCCAACATTGGGAAGCTTCTCTACTGCTTCATCCAACCAGGCTAAGCTTTTGAGAGTTTTAACCGCATTGGACTACTTATTCCAAGGAAAGGATGATGGTGAGTCTGGAGAGACTCCTGAAGCCAAAGAATTAAGAGAATTGTATAAGACATCTGCTTTAGGTCCATTATGGGGAGCTTTAAGTGATTGTTTACGTATATTGAGAGAAAAGCCAAACTTGTCTCATATTGCAACTATTCTTTCTCCTTTAATTGAGGCTTTAATGGTTGTCTGTAAGCACAGTAAGACTGAAGATTCTCCTAGAGATATCTTACGTTATGAAGAAAAAGTTCGTGACTTCTCAAATGAACCAATCGAAAGTTTATTCTTCTCATTTACTGAAGAGCATAAAAAGATATTGAATCATATGATAAGAAATAATCCAAAATTAATGAGTGGTCCATTTTCAGTGTTAATTAGAAATCCAAGGGTTTTAGAATTTGAAAACAAGAGAATTTATTTCGACCAAAAATTACATGACGATGATACTGAAAAGCCAACATTACCTGTTAATATTAGACGTGATCAAGTTTTCTTGGACTCTTACCGTGCATTATTCTTCAAGGCCCCTGATGACATTCGTAAATCAAAATTAGATATTCAATTCCGTGGTGAACAAGGTGTCGATGCTGGTGGATTAACTAGAGAATGGTATCAAGTTTTATCTAGACAAATGTTCAACCCTGATTATGCTCTTTTCACTCCAGTTGCCTCTGATAAGACTACATTCCATCCAAATAGAACATCTTGGGTGAATCCAGAACATCTTTCATTCTTTAAGTTTGTTGGTATAATACTTGGTAAAGCTGTTTATGATGGTTGTATGTTAGACTGCCACTTCAGTAGAGCTGTTTATAAAGGTTTATTAGGACGTCCTGTTTCATTGAAAGATATTGAATCATTGGACTTGGATTATTATAAATCTCTTGTTTGGATGCTTGAAAATGATATTACAGATATTATTGTTGAGACTTTCTCTGTTGAAACAGATGATTATGGTGAACATAAAATCATTGATTTGAAAGAAAATGGGCGTGATATAGCTGTTACTGAAGAAAACAAGCAAGACTATGTGAGATTAATCGTTGAATATAGATTGCAAACATCAGTCAAAGAGCAAATGGAGAATTTCTTGCAAGGTTTCCATCAAATTATCCCTAAAGAGTTAATTGCTATATTTGATGATCAAGAATTAGAGTTGCTAATTTCTGGTTTACCAGATATTGATGTTGATGACTGGAAAAACAACACAAACTATCAAAATTACTCGGCATCTTCTCCTCAAATCCAATGGTTCTGGAGAGCTGTCAAATCTTTTGATGCAGAAGAAAAGGCTAAATTATTACAATTTTCAACTGGTACAAGTAAGGTTCCATTAAACGGTTTCAAAGAATTGGCCGGTATGTCAGGTGTTTCTAAATTCAGTATCCATAGAGTTTATGGCTCAACTGATAGATTACCATCATCGCATACTTGTTTCAATCAAATTGACTTGCCTGAATATGAAAGTTATGACAAGTTACGTGGATCGTTATTACTGGCGCTAACTGAAGGTCATGAAGGTTTTGGTTTCGCTTAGAATTAAATTGAAAAAAAAAAAAAAAACCTTATTTCATTGTGTTCTATACATATATATTGCTAAAATCTAGCTAACTTAAAAAGAAAAAAGAAAATAGAATAAAATTTGTTTATATTTAATTTACATGTTGTTGTAGCTCGTAGAATTTTCAAGTTTAATTATTTGAAAAATAAAACAAACAGCCGCACGGTGACTGAACATAAATTTTTTATTTTTTTGTACTTTTTTATTTTGTATTTTATTTTTGTTTACTGAAAGATAAAAGGAAATTTTAAAGGCTTTCAAATTATAAATATAAATTCTCATTGAATATACAAGTTATCTACTTAGGAGTTTAAAAATGAAGAGAACGATTGATACGCCATCTAGACTAAAAGGTACAGACAAGAGACCAAAATTAAGTGCCGATGTTTTATCACGTCTACAGAAATCTAGAGAGACCATTAACAACAGAAAACCGGTGGCAAAACCTAAAGTAAACGATGAGAAGAGTGCTTTAGACAGTATAGAAATACATCCATTATTAAGAACCAGTGTCCCTGTTGCACCAATAAGGCGAGATTTTAATCCATTGAAGAAGACTAACAGCAAAGGTTACAACATCAATCCTTATATAAACCAACAAGACTTCTCTGCTGCACCAGCTAGACCTAAGAGAGAGTTGAGATTTAATGAGAATGGTAAATTTATTGAAAAGGCCAATGAAATAAGAGAAAAATTAGAACATGAAAAGAAGCTTAAAGAAGAACAATCAATTTTAGCAAAGCAAGGGCTTGCAGCTAATGAAACGATAGGTGAGCAATTGTACTTCCCTCAGGATCCACCAGATGTTGAGTGGTGGGATAAGCCATATTTGAAAGATAAAAGCACATACAACAATATAGATAAACCAGATAGACTTACGTATATATTGTCAGATGATAATAAGGAAATGAACGAAGGAGATGAAGATATATCTAATCCTATCACTATTTACATTCAACATCTTGTTCCAATCGCAGCTCCTTGGGAAAAACATATGCCTAAAGTTGAATCTTTATATTTAACCAAAAAGGAATTGAAAAGGCTTAGAAAGAATGAAAGAAGTTTGAAATTGAAAGAGAAGCAAGATAAGATAAAATTAGGATTAGAACCAACCCCAGCACCAAAAGTTAAATTAAAGAATTTAATGAATGTTTTAACAAACGACGCAATTAAAAATCCAACTGAGGTTGAAATGAGAGTTAAAAGAGAAATTGAAGATCGTAGAATTAAGCATGAACGTGAAAATATTGAAAGATCCTTAAACAAAGAGGATAAAACTGAAAAGATTCAAAAGAAGCATGAAACTGAGTTAGATAAAGGTTACTACAGTGCAGTTTTCAAAATTAAAAGGTTAGTAAACCCACAACATGTGTATAAAGTAGATGTTAATGCTAAACAGTTGAATTTAAATGGTATGTGTTTATCACTTGAGAATGATATATCATTGATTGTTGTTGAAGGAACAGAAAAGGCAATAACAAAGTATCGTAGATTATTGTTGGAAAGAATCAATTGGACAGAGAATGTAAAACCAAAGATGAAAAGAATCGATACAGAGAGTGATGGAAATAATTCAACTGAAGGGGATGATATCTTGGAAGATTTAACCTCAAATACAGCAGAGTTACTATGGGAAGGTCAATTATTTAAATTACATTTTTCAAAATGGACAGTTTACAACTTCCATGATCAATCAGATATATTAGACTTGTTGGAAAGATACAAGTTGGAAAATTACTGGAGACAAGCCATTGTATAATTTACAAATAATTTTTCTTTTTTTCTTTAATAATAATAAAATTAATAATAATCAATAATATTACTAATATCTACAGATCAGTTAGTTTTATAATATATACAGTAAACTGGTTTTATTTAAATTTATTCTTCAACCTTAGCTAAGATATCAGAATCTCTGAATAATAAGTATTCTTCTTGTTCAACCTTAACATTTGAACCACCGAAATTTGGTAAGATAACTTTATCACCGGCTTGAACACTTGGTTTAATCAATTGACCAGTTGGAGTGGTGAAACCTGGACCAACAGCAATAACATTAGCAATGTTTAATTTTTCTTGGTTCTTTTCTGGAATGTATATACCTGAAGCTGTCTTTTCAGCAGCTTTAACTCTTTGAACTAAGATTCTGTCTAAAGTTGGGACAATTGATTTGACTGATTTAACAAAGGACTAAATAATTTTCATATGCATAGGAATTGTTAGTATTAAGTAATTACATATATGAGAGTTAGCATAACTTACCATTTTATGGAATATGATATGGATGTATAATTAGTAATTCTAAACCTTTTCAATACAAGACGAAAACTTATAAAATTGTAGCATGTTCGATCTTTTATATCAACTAAAAATACCAAATTTAAATGGAATCCTATGGAAAATTCAAAAATTCAAGAAAAATACCAAGAAAAATCTGCCATTATTAAATTATGTGTATATATATATATATATAATTATATAATCAATTATGTAATATATTAGGGTTAGTATCGACGCTATGGTCGATATTCTTTCACGAGTCTATATATGACGTAATATATTATATAATCAAGCAATATAACTAACCAACCAAATTCTTTAAAAAAACTTTAAAGTTTTTGGAGGACGTGCAAATTACCAAAATTGTACTAAAGAAAAAGCATTTGTTTTTTAATATTAAGAAATTGGTAAAATAAACATATAATAAACATTTAAATTGTGTTTTTTACTTTTTAAATCTTAGTGTTTATAAGACTCAATTAACTATAATAATTAGTATTATATACATTATCAAAATTATATACAATGGCTGCAGGATACGTTATTTTTGGTAAAAATGTTCAAGCTCACTGGGTATGTACTTTCTTTTAACATTCGAAACTATCAACTGTACAGTGTCTGGCTCTGGTAAAATATCCAACTATGTTGTTCTCAATTGATTGATGACTACAGATTCAAACCTTTTTTTTTTTTTTTTGTTTTTGCTTTCGTCTACCGGAAGTAACACATACACAAATATAGTCTCATCTTACTAACATTCTAACATATAAACATATCATTTCGTATAGTTAGCTATTGGTACTATCTTAACCGTTGTTGGTGGTGTTACTCTTCCAAAATTAGGTGCTGCTCCAGCTCCAGCTGCTGCCCCAGTCGCTGCCGCTGCTCCAGCAAAGTCTGAAGATGGTGAAATTGATATTGAAAAAGCTATAAAGTAAGTATATTCCCAAAAAATTGTTTCATAAGACAAAGAAAAGAAACTCTCTATTGAAAAACATACTAACATCTCATTTTACTTTAATTTAGTGACTTTTTATCTTCCGATGAAAAGAAATAGAGCATGTGCTTTATATTAAGTTCTTATCGGACTTTACCAAAAGAACAAAAAACTTTAAAAAGCATAATATTGACTTTAGTATTAACAATTATAAGGATTACTTCAATCAATCTGATATAATGCATATAGATTTAATTCTATATAACTACTATTGTCTTGTACAGTTTATGTTAACGAAAAATAAAATTTGAAAAAAGCAAAAAAAAAAAATTAAAGCACAGATTACATTCTAGATTTATGGTTCCCATATTTGTATTTTATTTTCTCCTTTTATGTCTTTCTATATCTATTCCAACTATATATATACACCCCTAACAAATACATTTTACCCCCTTTCATGGATTAAATTAAATCAAATTAAATGTATAGTAGTAATATATAGCTCATTGCTAAAAAACAAAAAAAAGATAACTGAATTGTGTGATTATGTCATATGTTACATAATCTCACTTATTTGTCTTATCATTCAAATTTAAAAGAAAATTTATTAGAGAAAAAGTTGGAGTTGTCGATTAATCATGTTATAAATATACAATTACTCTGTTGATTAATTTGTATTTGTGGGAGGTGTGCTTATTTTCTTCAGTATAGTACAGTATAGAATAAAATAGTATAGTCTAAAGAGAAATGTTAGTTTTAGCAATTGGAGATTTACACATTCCAGAGAGGGCAATTGATATACCGGCCAAATTTAAGAAATTACTTCAACCAGCAGGTAAGATACAACAAGTTTTATGTTTGGGTAATTCAACTTCATCACAATCTACACTAGACTTTTTAAAATCGCTATCATTAGATTTCCAAATAGTTAAAGGTGAATTTGATCAAGATTTGAATTTACCATTATCGTTAGTTTTCAACCATGATAATTTAAAAATTGGATTAATAAATGGTTTCCAAACAATACCTAAAGCTGATCCATTAAGTTTACTCACTCAGGCAAGATTAATGGACGTTGATATATTGATTTATGGATCTACACATAAAGTTGAAGCTTATACATTAGATGGTAAATTTTTCGTCAATCCAGGTAGTGCTACAGGTGCATTCAATTCAGGTAAAATGGATAGTGAAGATTTGGAAGTTATAGATACAATTCTACAAGATAAGAAAGACCTGGCCATAGATTCTACATCAAGTATAACAGATAACATTAAAGAGTCGACTCCAGAACAGAATGACGACAACTTGAAAGATGGTGTTGATGATAATGAAAAGGAAGGCGCAGTTGAAGATAAAACTACTGACGAAAGTAAAGTTGAAGAACAAACTGATGACTCCGTGATAGAGAAGAAAGATTCAATAGATTTGAAATCAAAAGAAACTAGTACAAATGAAGACGATGAATTTGATATTGAAGATATAGAAGATTATATGGATCCAATACCAAGTTTCTGTCTATTAGATATACAAGGATCTGTTTGTACTTTATACTTATACACGCTAATCGATGGTGAAGTCAAAGTGGATAAATTGACTTACCGCAAGGAAGAAAAATAAGAAAAATAATTAAAGGTGGAGCTGGGGAACTGTACCTAGGATGTTGGACACATACCTGTATATACACCCACCCCATTCCTCCCATACTACTGGTATGTATCTATATAAATGGAACTTTTCATATGTTTATATTGTACTAAGCACTAATATAAGCTGTAGTTAATACCTCCACTATCTCCAAATTAACACAAAATTTTATTTAAAAATTGGAAAACCCTTCAAAATTTACTAAAGTCGTGTATAAATCAGATAACGTAATCATAGCTTTTTTTTTTGAATTTTTGAGAAAAAAAAAATTTTCTCTTCGAAGAGGAAAATTTCCAGAGGTATAAAAAGATGAATCTTTCCTTTAATTTTACTTTTTTTGTAATTTTTCTTATTTACTTTCTCTATTCTCTTTCCCTTCTACAGATATCATAGGTTCAATACTTTGATTATCTGTAGTAGTGTGTATTGCATTTGGACAATAGGTGTTTTAGTTTTAGTTATATCTTAATTAGTTGATTAGATATTTTTAATTGGAGATTAAAACACCTTTTGTCCTTTGCATCAAAAGAAATAAAGCATAATTTTTTAGGATTTTTATATGATGACTAGAGTGCATTTGGCTCGAGACTCTCAACGGACGTTCCGTCTGTTGTCATAGTTGATGTGGAAAAAATCACGCTACCTTATTTATACTTTTCTGACATGAAATCTTAAAAAAAAATACTATGCTTTGTTTTGTTGTAGTTTTGTATCATGTAGTAAACCTAAAAAATACCAGATATTCTCACATTGCAAAAGTCTTACGCAAGTATGCATATAATTTAGTTTATATAAAACTTCGGTTTTACTTAGGTTACAACTAAATATATGCAGTATAGTCGTCGTTCATTTCAATTTATACACATGTACATATCTCTACTAATTACCTCTTTCACACAGTCACTTTATCAATTGACTGTATGGCAGCACCTTCAAGTAAATCTGATTCTATATCATCAATCTCTTTAGCACCTTGGAATAAAGAAGGTAATAAATCATCCAACACCAGAACTTTCTTCATATAATAAGCATCTTCTTTATCTTGATAGTATGATTTTTCAATACTTAAAACTTCAAATTTTAAAGTATCTTTATACAAGTGTAATGCAGCTCTATTTGATTTTCTAACGTGTAATGAAACATATTCTGCTTTATAATTTTCACATAAAGAGTATAAACATTGTCTCATTAATTTATCTGCAAGTCCCATCCTTCTATATGTTCTCATAACTGAAAGTGAAGTGACATGACCATGTGGAGTCTTATCCTCGGCATCTGGATCATCGTCGAGTTTTCCAAGCACATATCCAACAATTTTCTCTCCTCTTTTCACATATTGGGTATCTTGCTTTATCTCTTGAATACTATTGATATCTTGTTCTTCCAATTCTGGATCCGTGGTTGTAGCCACAAATGATGCTTGTGGCCATGATAATATATGGTATAGATAATATTTTAAAGTATAATTTTCAGGTAAATTGTTCAGGTTTGCATTTTGCATTCCTTGCACATCATCAACTGTAGCTAGTCTTATAGTAATCGCCATATTGTATATGTCTATTTATCTATGTATAACAATTGTTTCTTGTAATACCCAACTTGCAACTTACAACTTACAACAAAGAAAAATTGCATAAAAACATGAAAAAAAGTAAAAAAAAAAGAAAGAAAAGAAAAAACTCAAATGGAGCACATTGAAATTTCAGTAAAATTTCTATGCTGTGTTCATTTACTGAACATAATTTTATCTTGACAGATTCAAAGTATTGATTGATCATTTCTGTGCTGTGATGTTTTTAACAAAATTTATAAGGTTTTAATGAGTTGAGTTGAGTTATTGCAGAGTTATAACGATGTATATATGTGTATTAGTTACAAATGTCTTCATCATTGTCATCTTCTAAAATAATCATTCAAGGTATAGGGTATGATCCTGCCGTTGGTCCACGTTCAACGGGACTTGCACCTCAGCAGTCACAGCAACTACAACAACAACAGCAGCAGCAGCAGCAGCAGCAGCAGCAACAATCACAATCACAATTACAATCACAATCACAATCGCAAGCAGAGTATCAATTACAAAATTCACAGGGGAAAAATAAGTTAAACCCTATAAACTCTATATACGATAGAAATTTACATAGAACAAAACATGAAATATCATTGTCTTCGTTGAGTTTCCTATTTATGGAGATAGTGTCTATCAATTTAAACAATTCTAAGAGTTTAATTGAACTTGAAAGAAGGTTAAATAATTTAGGTTATACCATTGGTTTGAAATTTTTAGAATTAACATCTTTACGAATCAATTTTAATAATAATATAACTTCATCCGGTAAATCAAACACTTCAAAGAGAGAAATAAGAGTACTTGAAATCTTACATTTCATTACAGGAACCATATGGAAAAATCTATTTGATAAACCAGCTGATAATTTAGAGAAATCATCAGAGAATGAAAATCAATACATGATTATAGATCATCAACCTTTACTTTCTAAATTTATATCTATTCCAAAAGAGTATGAAAGTTTAAATTGTGAAGCTTTCATAGCTGGTTTGATTGAAGGTGTCTTGGATACTTCATTCTTTAAATGTGAAGTCAGTGCACATAATGTTCCTATACAAGGATTTCCTAATAGAACAGTTTACTTGATTAAATTCGATGAGTCTGTTATTAAGCGAGAAGTTAAACTAATCAAGAAATGATTCCTTAAATATATGGACGCCTCCATAGTTATATATATGTATATATATATATGTATATATATTGTCAATAATAGAACGGTGAATGGTGTAACAGTGTTGTTTATTATAGTCAAATTGTAAAATGTGTGTAAATTTAAAAGGGGAAAAGAGGTAGGAGTGCTCGGTGCACATTTTATTTGAAAGTAAATTTACCTTTTTTGCACATTTTCCCCTTTCTTTGATTATATCAATTGTACCACTATCGTAATATAAAGATGTGTCGTCAAAAGAAAAAGATTGCTGTTTATACAGATGATCAGAACTCGGCCCATGAGTTGAGTAGTGCATGTATCTTCACTCAGCTTCAAATAACCATTTTGTCCTTTTATTTGTGAATTCTACTAACTATTGCTTTTTTAGTTTTGTCTAAGAATACAAGAAATACAAAAAGGAAACCTCAAAAGGTTTTAACTTTAAAGAGTGTAAATACGCCTGCAAAGAGGTCTTCTTTGACAAAAAATACGAAAATTACTCAGAATACTCGATTTAAAATACCAAAGAATATAAATAAGTTACAAGGAGAGGGAAAATACCCCAAGATATTTGAGATTGATGAGAGTGGTACTTATGAAGAATCTGAGTCATCGAACCAAGTTCAAATTATAGGTCAGCACACTTTGGAAACATTACCGGGGGCTCAAACACCACCAATTTTGGTGATCAGTTCAGAATCAAGCTTAAGTGAGGGAAGCTTGTACTTGATGTCTACCCCAATGAAAAAAGAGTGTAGAGACTATTACATTCCAATTATAAAGGAAGATCCAGATAACGAATCACACAATAGTATCAACAATTCTAGTTTCATTAATTCAAAGTTTTGTGATTTTTTGAACAAATTTGGTAAAAGGGGGAGCAAAATAAAGAAAAAAGTGGGGTTTCAAGAGTTATTTCCCACTGAGATAAGGGGGGGTAATATAGTGGAGGATAAGAATATAGCTAACGCTGGTGTAAGTGTAGCGAATCTGCTAAATGATTTATATGTAACAAGAAGAAATAAAGTTAAAGTGAAGTTGGAAAATAGTATACCAGGGATAAATACCCACTCTCAACCTCCTAGTCAAATTGATATACTCAGTGAGAAATACATGGAAAACCACGAGCATAAAGCTTTGCTAACATCTTTAGTTTCCAGCGTTACACAGAGTAAACCAAAAGTTAATCAAAAAATACATAAAAAGAGAAAACTGCAAAAAAACATCAAAATAAAATCAAAAAAAGGTAAAAAGTGGAATTCTTACTCTACCTTTTCAAATACTGTTGGAGCTATAGAGGATTTAATCAATATCAATAAGGATTTATATATTGTCAATGGGTTTCTATCCAAAAGTATCAAAGAAGGTATAAAAAATTGGAAAAGAGTTGATTTTGAGAAGTTCATTTCGGAAACAAAAATACCATAAAATTTAATTTTCTCCTTTTTGTAATACAATTTAAATCGTAAAATTTTTGGATGATAAAAAAATCATATCTACAGAGTTTGTTCAACAAGGAACAGGGATTAACTAATGTTTAAAACGTCAAATTTTAGAATGCCATGTTAATAGTTAAAGATAGATTTAGAATTAAAAATTTAAGATTAAAAAATATACGACGTGTTTTGAGTTGCATTTCCAGGAGATCCGAGATATTTAATTTTATTTTTTTAATATTATTTTGTATAACTTATTAAGCGTTGCTATATTGAAGATAAAACTAGATAAGATTGCGATTGTTGCGAAGATGGCATATATATGATATAAAATACAGTAGATAATTTCATAGCCTATCAATGTCATCATTATTGACATGATATTTTCTTTGATTAGCGAGTTCCTTGTCCCTATGATACCCAACTAGTCTCAATTGCATCACCTTATCATCAATAAGCTCAGATCTATTGAACATAGCTGGACATTCAGGACATGTATTAGAGTGATATCCTCCTATAGAAGACTTATCATATGTATGCCCACAACGTGGGTTTTTAACAGGAAGTTTCATTATATTTCTAGATATTGGACAGGTTAGATTCACCACACCGCCATCGATTTGAAGATCATCGTCATTATCATTTTGATCCAATTGGAATGGTAATGGTTCTGTAGGAAGAACAGTGACAAATATTCTTGTATCAACTTCCAACTCTTGAATTTTAGCTTGTCTTTTTGCTTCTGTGGGATTTATTGCATTTTCAACATCAGTTACACATTTTTCCAAAGTTTCATAAACTGCTAAAGGTTTAGGATCAATATATTGATAGTGTTGCATAGTTTCGATGGTAAATGGTTCCTCTGTCCTTTCCAATAATAAAGCCTTGGTCTTTTTAAATGCTTCAAAATAAGTTGCTTGTCTCTTATGGGTATTTTGTAAACTACTATACATTTTCCTCACTCTACCAAGGTTATCATCAGATTTATACATATCTTTCTGTCTCTTCTCATACTCTTCTTTAGTAATTTGATCTCTTGTAAGTAATTCATTATTCTCTTGTAAAGTGGTATCGATATAACTAGTCATTGTTTTTGTAATTAGGCCTTTAACTTTTTGAGAGAGGTGCTCAAATTCTCGAACTCCAGATGCAAAATTTAAATCTCTAAGTGCCCTTTTGGAAACACCATTCAAAGGATAGTAATCTGGTAATGTGATGGCTGCTACTGCTACTTCATTCTCTTCCTCTTCATCTTCATCATTATCGTTAACTTCACGTTTCACTTGGGATGACGACGCGCTTTCACCCTCATCTGCCGTTGACAGATGTAGCGATTTAGAACGCTTTGATCTCTTTGGAATATCCTGATCCACTAAAGATCTCTTCATATTCTATATCTGGTATACTCTATACTAATCCCAACAAGGTTTTTAATCATCAGTATATATTATGCAAATACACACAACTAGAAGTATTAAATATACAAAAAAGAAAAAGTAAAAGAAAAAAATTGAAAACAAAACAATTATATTAATGAACCGTAAATTATTCGGACAGAAAAGAAAACTAAAAATGCGTAAATTTGGACGTTTTTAACTTTTTATAGACGCTGATGGGAAGGCTAGCTAGCTAGGGAGGGATATATGTGTGAATATATTTGTGATTTTCTTTTTATAAATAAATAAATCATATAAACATAAAATAAACAATACAAGGGTTTTTTTTTTTTTTGTTTTTGGTTTTTGGGCTATCAATCAGCACTGTATATAGATCAGATATAAAGTATGCCAACACAAGAGGAGCTAGTTAGTATGTATAGTCAAGTGACTATTCTTCAAAAAATAGTCACGTTACAACATATTCATTCGTTATATCTAGCTGCACAACAATCACAGCCACCTCGTAAAGATATATCATTCAATATATTACAGTTACAAACAATGATAAATAACAACCCTTTAATAAATCCTGATTTCGATTTATTGGATATTAATGGATCTCTGAGTACTATAAGGTTGAAAAAACAAAATGGAGAAGCTATTAAAAATATTTTAACTCCAATTCAAATAGTACAAGTTATTGCAGAGACATTGGCAATTGAAAATTTAGAAGGGAAAAATGAACAGATAATTTCACAAATTCCTAAAAGTACAGTTTTCAAATTGTCTAATAAGATTGATATTACTTTAGTTAAAGATAGATTAATTAAAATTTTAAATAATTATAAAAACACAACCCTTAAAGAAATAATGGAGCTTGAATTGAATTATAAGAAGAAAAAGACTGAAATTGACATGATTGAAAATGGCAAAGTGGATGATAATGTATTATATCAAGAATTTGTGAAAAATATCAATTCTTCAAAGATTCAATCACAACAAACTCAAATTCAGCAAGTGAACCCACATCAACATCAAGTTCAAAAGCGTACACAACCTCAATCTTCGTCAACAGCGCAATCACAAACAAAACCAAAAGCACAACAACAAACTCATCAGCAACTACAGCAGCAACCTCAACCTCTACAACAACTTCAACAACAACAACAAACAATATCTACAGAAGTCAAATCAAGCACTGAGGCACAGTCCCCTAACAAACCCTCGACTGAAGAATCAGAACAAGAACTACAATCCCAGGTAAGATCATCAACTCAACAATCAAAACAAGAACCAGATTCCCAGGTAAGACCACCAGTTCAACAATCAGACCAGGAAACACAAATACAACTACCAACATCCGTTCAAACGCCCTCTCAAACTTCAGTACAAGGTATTAAATCTACATTGTCTGGTGATAGCAATCAGTCAGTTTCCACGCAAATGTCTCGAATTATACAAGATAAACAGTCAAACCAAGATGCAATGCAAGTTAGTGAAACGGATAAATCAGATAAAGTATTCCATGATGCGAACTTACAAACCCCACAGCATGAAACCGTCTCAAATCCAAGTATAGTAGCAACACTCAACGAAACACAGTCAAATGCATCAGCTAAAGTTTACAAGGTGCCCTCTGTTGATATACCACAAGATGAACAACATGATAAAATTAATGATGGGCCAAAACTTTCCTCTGAAGGTTTTACGAGTGATTCTAGTGCAACGACATCTAAGAAGGAACTATCCACTTCTAATGATAACAAATTAAATAACAATGCGTCAACTGATAACTCTGAAGCTGAAGATTTGAAGGCCACATCTGATATATCCAAATCCGTCTCAGAGAATAATGCGCATGACGATAAACATCATAGCTCTAATGAAGATATTCCTGAACCTCTTGATATTTCTAAAGAATTAAAAATACAAACAGAGAAGAAAGCTGATGAATTGAAACAAGAAATTGAGAGAGACAATACTTCAGATCCATCATTATTACCACCTCAATTAGAGGACTTGGTTAAAGATCAAGCTAAAAGTAATCCAGTCAATTCTTCTCCCGACGAGGATATTGTTATGAACGAGGCAAATAATGATAACCAACAAGAAAAAACAATAGAGACTATTACTGTCCCATCATATACTGAAACTGCTGACGCTCAAGAAGACGACTCCTCAGATGATGATCAAGAGATGGTTGATGCACCTCTGCCTCCATCTGATGATAAAATCGCCGATGAATCAGAAGACGAAGCTGGAAATGCTACAGGTAGCATCCAACCAGAAGCACAACAGAAGCAAGAAGATAATAAATCAAGTGTGAACTCTAGTTTGTTGGAATCAGAACCAGTTGCATTGGGATCTAATGAAGAGTTTCCAAAAGAGAGTAACGAGTCAGTTGCTGCTCTCTCCACTTCTGAAAATGCTACGATATCCAAGGAGACTACTAGTGATGAGAAAATGACTGACGATAAAGATAACTTCTTGCAAGAAGAGAAGGAGATTGAAGAAGAGATGGCCGAGGTTGAAACTCCAGATCAAGATGGAAAACTGGAGCAAGCTGTAGGATTAGAGAAGGATAATAGTAATAATCAAATAGAGAAGGAAGCAGATCATGAAGGTGTTACCTTAATCGATGCCACTAAACCTGCAAAGGACTCTAAAGCCAATGATACTGCCATCGATGTCAAAGAGCCATCATCTACTAAAGCTGCAAAATCTGAAACTGCATTGGAAGATAAATCAATAAACGAAGAAGTTGCTGAACTATCTGCACCTACTCCTGAGCCAGTTACTCCTCCAGGTGCCTCAAGCGACGATGAAGGTGAAAATGAGAAAGATAACGATGCAATAAAATCAAATGAAGTGCACCAAGAAGAAGAAGAAGAAGAAGAAGAAGATGATGATGATGAGGAGGATGACGAAGAAGATAGCGGATCATCTAGAAGAAAGCGTAGCCGCTCTGAATCAATTTCACAAGGAACAAATAAAAGGTTTCATGCCTTATCTATTCAACTATTAAACCAAGTTGGATCAAATAGATTTGCATCAATGTTTTTACAACCTGTTAATATGAATGAAGAACCTGAATATTACAAATTAATTAAATTTCCAATAGATTTGAAAACTTTAATGAAAGAAGTTAGAGCAAACCAAATTCATTCTTTTGAAGAATTGGAATTTAAGTTACAATTGATGTTTAGTAATGCCATTATGTATAATGATACCTTTCAAACCGAGACATATAAATGGACTATAGAAATGATGGAAGAAGCTCAAAATTTAGTTGCAATGTTCAAAGAGACATTTTTAGAAGGTTGATATTCTTTGTAATAATTTATATACATCTGTACAATAGTTTAATAATAATACATATTTTTGATGAAAACAAAAAAAAAACACACCTTAGTTTTTTTTCCTTTTCCTTTTTTTTCGTAAAATAAAACCTAATTAATTTCTTATTTCTTTTTTTCTGTGAACGGATATAGTTAATGTGTATACATACATATACCCTCCTAAATACAAGCTATAAAATGTTATAATATAATATATATATATATGAAGATGACAAAAAATTAGAGTTTATCAACTTTAGTTACCACCTCTCATTTGGTTCATTAGCAATTGATTTTGTTCTTGGAATCTAGAACCAACTCTTTCACTGTGTTTCAAGAATTTTTCAGCACATTTATTTAAACATGATTCTTCTCTTGAAGTTAACTTGTTTGAAGTGAAATCATTGACACAGTCATTGAAACATCTGTCGACTAAGTTTGTGTAAAGCTATATTATATCAAAGCATGATGTTAGTATAAACGTATTTTTATATATCGATATTTTCAAATCTAATACTTACTCTCATGAAGTCACTCATTTGCTTTTGTTCAACAATCTTTTGGAATTCTTGTTGTTCTTTGTAGTTTAATTGATCCATTTTAGTTTAGTGTTATCTGGGTAATATTGATGATATATAACTTATTCGAAAAATAATACGTACTTAACACACAAATCACTTTTAAATCAATATATATATTTCTATAAAAAGTGTTTCATCGGTTCCTGTTTGCTTTTGCTTTGCTAATTCACGGAATTTGTCCAAATTTTCAAATTTACAAAAAAAAAATTAAAAAAAAGGAAAGATATGACATAATAACTGAGATAAGCAGATTATTTTTCAAAAAAAATTTAAAAAATAGTTACCCGGCCTTTAATTTTTTCATTTTTATTTCTTAAAATGTTTCTTATAATATGTCATGTTTCTAACCTCTTTTTATTGTACTAAATTTTTCAATTGTTTCTCATGTTCCCCAGTTTTTCATAGATGTGTGTATTATTATCAGTTTTTGATCTGGTAGTTTTGGGTTTTTTTTTTTAAAGTTTTGAGTAAAAAAAATTTCTCTCTTTTCTTCTTCAGCATTACATAGGATATATATATATATATCTATATCATTTAGTATCAGGATATCATAATGGCTCAGGTTAAGACATATGCAGAAAGAGCAGCTGCTCATCCATCTCCTGTTGCGCGCAGACTATTGAATTTGATGGAAACCAAGAAGACAAACTTATGTGCATCAGTCGATCTTACATCTACTAAAGAGTTATTGGAATTGTTAGACAAGTTGGGTCCATTCATCTGTTTAGTTAAGACTCATATCGATATAGTTGAAGATTTTTCATATGAAGGTACTGTTGTTCCTCTATTGGCATTGGCTAAGAAACATAACTTTATGATTTTTGAAGATAGAAAATTTGCCGATATTGGTAATACAGTTAAATTACAGTACAAAGGTGGTGTTTATCAAATTGCCAAATGGGCAGATATTACAAATGCACATGGTGTTACTGGACCTGGTATTGTTTCAGGTTTAAAACAAGCAGCTGAAGAAACTACAAGTGAACCAAGAGGTTTATTAATGCTTGCCGAATTATCATCTAAAGGTTCAATTGCATACGGTGAATATACAAAACAAACTGTTAATATCGCTAAAACTGATAAAGATTTCGTCATTGGATTTATTGCTCAAAATGATATGGGTGGTCGTGAAGAAGGTTTTGATTGGTTAATCATGACTCCTGGTGTTGGATTAGATGATACCGGTGATGCTTTAGGTCAACAGTATAGAAGTGTGGATGCTGTTATGAGAACAGGTACCGATATTATTATTGTTGGAAGAGGTTTATTCGGTAAAGGTAGAGACCCTGTCGTGGAAGGTGAAAGATATATGAAGGCTGGTTGGAACGCTTACTTAAATAGAAGTTCATAAAGAATATTATATATTATCATTATCGTTATATACAGGAATAAAATTATATATCATTAATTAGATGCGAAAGTTCAACCATCTCAGTAAGATTCAAGTTTTTGAACGTAATCAATACTCAATTTTTGCCTTGTAATTTCAAACACTAGTAGACCTATAGATGTCGCAGGAATACTAGTCAGTGTGGTACGTACAAATCCTCTATAGAAAAATCCTAACCAGGACAGATGTGATTTTTGGTACCTTGCGAGCATGATGTCAAATGTTTGAATATATGAGTTATAGTACAGTTGGAAAAATCTCCTTCTTCCAGTATGGTTAACTTCATTGTAAATATCTAATGCTTCTAGTCTTGACAAGTGTACTTTCTGAATTTTATTGAAAGGGTATTGAATTGCTAGTAATGCAGATGCAGCACCTGCACCTGCAAAAAGAATAAAGGATAACTGTAAAGCTTTTTCGGAATTTGGATGACGAACAGGTTCAGTGTTTTTCTGTCCATGAAGAATTCTAGCCTTCCAGTATTGATAACCATTAATAACACCTTGAGTTCTGTGGTATCCTTGATTTTTAACAAATTCAAAAATCGAAAAATAAAATGCAAATCCAAAACTTTCTTTAATAAAGTTCAAACTGAAACCTGCAAATATACCAACCAAACCAATCTGTCTCAATTTATGTCTACCGTACACCCATAAGTTTTTATGCTTACCATTGACTAACTCTGCGTATGTAGATCTTGCATACAATGCATCAATAGGAGAGGCAGCAACACTTGAAGCAGCACCTGCAATGAAACCAGCACGGAAAGTATCAAAAGGATGTGGATCTTCCAAAGTATTTTTTTTAAAACCATTAAAATATTGTAAAGATGTCAAATATGTCGAGTAAAGAATCACACCAACTGCTGAATTTGCAATAAGTGGTGGTAAAACTTGTCTAGGAATAAAATCCCACCCTTCCCTTTTAATTGATTGATACAGAACTGCAATACCGGAATGTGTTCTATATCTCCATGGCTTTGAAGCCAATTCACCATGAAGCAATGCTCTTGCTGGGGTTAAATAATCAAAACGAGATGGTCGAAATAATTTTGCAGGATTTCTTATATACAAGGATGTGAATTGGTAAATCAAAGCTCTTATACCTGCAGAAGAAGCTGAGACCACTTGTGTGTTTCTATGAGATAGTTGTTGGCCAGGTATGAACCCAGTGGGAGGGTTATTCGATCCTGTGCCGTTATGTTCATGTTGCTGTTGTTTATCTTCACTCGATGAACCTATTATAAAATCAAGTGGGGAGTGAATAAAGTATGTGGGATTCGGTACTGGATTTACACCTGATTCAGAAACATTGGGATATATTCGGTTCATTTTCTTCTTAACCTAATATATATATATATATATATATATATATATTATAGTTTCTTTTGGAGAGTTTCTGTTATATGCTATATGCAACTAAAAATCATCTATCAAGTGGTCAAACAGGAATAGATCTATTATTATTTAATGATAAACAACTGAAATAACAGCAGGAATATACTTTTGTTTTGATACTTTGATAATATTATACTGATAGTTAAAACCAACACAAATTACCCAAAGACAAAGAAAAATGTTTTTAAGACTATAAGCCTCCCGCTTAAAGTTTTTTTTTTTCTTTTTTTTTTTCTCTTTCAAAATATTGAAATTTAAGTGAAAACCGCAAATGTGAGATCTATCTTTATGAAATGCCGGTTTCCAGGCTACATGGTTACTGCATTGAATAACATTAAATTAAAAATAACTATAAATATAAAGGGGTTAGATAAAAGGAAATCAAATGCATTGAAAATTAGAAAAATCTATATATTTTTAAAAACAAAAAGTAGGGGTGTTAAGGGGGGTGATGAGGTAGGAAGGAAGACTGACGTCAAAGGGTCAAATCAAATGGTCATACCTGTTTTATTTCTCTTCTGACTTTGTAACTGTTTTGCTATCATCAGCAGCAGCAGCAACAGGGGTAGAAGTCTCAGTTGGAGTACTTTCAGATTCACCTGCACCTTCAATGTTAGCATCTCTAACTAAAATTTTCAAAGATTTATCAATCTTCAATCCCAAGAAGCTCTCCAAGTCTAATTGATCTTTCTTGACCAGCAATAAGCTCTTCACAATTTCAAGCACTTCATCTTCAAAGCCTGAATTTTTCTTGTTCTTGGTAGTAAATTTAGAAACTAGTGTTAATAACTTGGAAACTATACTATTTAAATCATCAAATTGGTAAATCATTATAACTTTACAAGTTAAATTTAAAACATCATGTTGTGTTTTAACCATACCAACAGGATCAGTATTTTCAACTTCGGGTTTTAATAATTCAATTAATAATCTTATACATCCCGCATCTAGTAATTGTTCCGATGATAATGTATCCATTGGAATATCTTTTGAGACTAGTAGACCTGTTAAAGATGTCAAAGCATGAGATCTCAATTCTCTGCAAGGATTATAACATTGATGAGCAATAGCTTCGATTAAAGGATACCAAGCAGATGGTTTATCTCCTTCAATTGAAGATTTGAAATGTTCAGTTTCAATGATCTTGGCCAATTCAATTGTCAATGTAATTGATTTCAAAGCTGTTGCTACTAACTCTTGGAAAGGATTCTTATTTTTTTCAACTTTATGACCACTAGAGGTTAGCTTATCATATTCTTGTTCCCATTGTGCACCATATGCACCAACAGCAGAAACTTCGTCAAGTAATCCAAGAATATCCATATAATTTGGGTAAACAATTAAATCAGAACAGTCTTCAATGAAACTTTGCATAAATTTGTAGACAGATTCTGTATTCTTTGGAGTAGATGCGAAAACTCTTATTAAAGACCAATATTTACCGTTGTTGGCAAGGATGGAACGACACCAAGTTCCTTTGGTCAAAACTAGTATTAACAGTGGATTCAATATGGTAGAACCGTACTTAACTAATGAATCCCTACTTTCATTGGAAAGTTCATATATTTTTTCAATGGTTGAATTCAATAATTCTGTATGATCAGGTCCGCCATTATGTAAAAGTAGTAACTTATAAGCCATAACTCTAACATATAAACCGATGTCAATATCTTTTGAGTCGGCGAATATCTCATCGCATTTATTAATTGTTTGAACAATTCTCTCTTGGTTTCCAGATAATAATAAATAGCAGACAGAAATTTCTAATGCGAAAAGAATTTGTTCAGAGAAATTAATTTTATTAATGTCTTCTTTAGTAGGTAATGATTCAAGTAAAATATCAACCACAAGGTTCAAATTTGAAGCGGATGTTTTGCTAACACTTCTGAAAAGTGTTCCTATACTACTTGATTTGATACAATCAATAGTAGATAAAGTACAATCAATTTCTTCATCAGTTGGCTCAGGTGTATCATCAGATAATCCCTTTAAGTAAGATGAGAAAGTGGAGAATAAACCATTGTCTTTTAATGCCTTAGTTCTATTTAATTGGAAATCTGGTTTAGGCTTAGTTAATGGATCTAAGTTTAATTTCTTTTGGAATTCAGGGAATAAATTGGGTTCGATTAAACCATGTGAAAATAGAGTTAAAACAATCTTAACAACAGAAGACCAACTATTAGAAACTCTGAAATTAGTTTTCTTTATAATTCTGAAAAGAACAACTGTACTCAGTTGTGCTCTGAAATCTCTACCAAATAAGACGGCCAGGTCACTCACGGTGATGGTTTCCTTTTCCTTTTCTAAATTCAATTCAATGGTAGGAATTAATTGTCTTGATTCCATAGCAAATTCAGAGCTCTTAACACCGGTTAAAGTAGTCAGATGAGCAACTACTTCGATTAATTCATCAACGACATCAGTTAGTTTGAAGTATGAAGCGATAGCAGCACATTTTTCAACACTTGAAATCATACGAGTGACAACACTATCATGAGTAGTATCATCAAATACAGCAATCACAGTTGCAACTATATATTTGCTAACCTTATTGAAAATTAATTTATCGTATTGCAAAGTAACGTCAAGTTTATCTTTGGCTAACATTGTAGAAACAGTTGTGATATCTTCACTTAAAAGTTTACTTTCTTGTTCAGCGATTAAAGAGTGCCAAATAGTTTCAAACCACTTGGAAGTACCTTTATGTTCATCCAACATGACAATTTCTTTTTCTTTTATATTGTTGTAAATTTTTTCGGTATACCAAGATGGGAAATCTTTACCTTTGTAACAACCTCTCAAATTTCTTTGATAATCTTCTAAACTCATTGGTTTTTTAACATTTGGATTATGTAAATCGGTATTCAACATAATAATAGAGAAGGCAAGAACAAATAATGCATCTTTATTAGGTTTAACTGTTTCTTCGTCATCGGTATCAGGAATTTCTTCAATAGAATCCTGACATTCTATATATCTATCATTGAAAGCTTCCACTATACGTTCAATCTGTTGAGCTTCACCAGGTAATCTAAAGTTATTCAACAGCATTCTTAATGATTCATCTGGTCTCAAATTTTTGAAATCGAGCAATTTAACAAATTCAGTTAATAATTTGGAGTTTGTTGATTTTGCTAATAATTCTCCAAGTTTTTTCTTATCAATTCTACCAGATTTTTCAAATAAGAATCTAGCAACTTCTTCGACATCATCTATATCTTTTATAAAACCTTTTGCTTGTAATAATTTTAAACCTTCAGATGGTTTTTCATTCCATTTTTTGGTACATTCAATAAAATCGGATTTTTGAATCTGTTGAAGAATTAATGAGTCTGGTTTGACAGAGTCAAAGTCTAAACTTTCTTTTGTAGCCTGTTTAATTCTTTCATAAATACCATCAATAAAAGATAAAGTACCTTCCATACAAATTGGAGGAACATTACTAGTTGTAAAAGATGTAACTTCAGAAAATGATAAACGACACAATAATTTTATTAAAGATTCTGTTAAATCTGAACGATCGAAATCACAGTCATAAGATTTGAAAAGATTGATAAAAAAATTAGGTGAACATGTCCATAAAACACTAATAGTTTCAATCAGTATTTCTTTCACTAAAGGTGATCTTGAAGTTGAAAATTCTTTACCAAGTTCTTCTAAGTCTTTCTCTGATAATTGTTCAATTTCATAAGTACCACGAGAACTCATCTTGAAAACATTATCTTTCTTTTTCTCTAAATTTATTTCCATTATAACAGAATCTGCCACAAGAGCTTGTGTAATTGTAGTTATTATTAATTCAATTTGAATCTTTAAGAAACGACTCATATTTAAACTTAAATTTAAAAATAATTTCATTGCCAATGTCAGTAAATATGGAGATTCTGTAGATTGAACCAATTGAACCAAGTGGTGACAAGTTTTATCTGAAATTAATTGAAATAAAATAGGATGTTTAGTTAAAACTCCACCAGACACTTCCACAATTGTATTTAAAATATTTAATGCAAGTATTCTTGAACTTTCAGTAAATCTAAATTGATTATCAGGAGAAAGTATCTCAACTGTATGATTCATATATTCTCTCATACATGGGATTCCAAATGGAACTTGATCTTCTTCAAAGTTTGCAGAAGGAGTGAAATTATCAGTTTCAGAAACACCTTCTGGATCTCCACTATTTTCAACTTCAACTCCATTTTGTAATTTTTGATCGTCATTTTTAATTGACGTTTCTCCATTGGTAGAGACTTGACCATCTTCTTCTTCCTCATCTTCTTCATCTGATTTTTTTGATTGAGTACCTCCAATCATATCATGTGGTAATCCTGTTGAATCTGTTGATGTTAATTCAACTTCAACAGTTTTAACATTATGATTTAATCCGGCATCAACTTCAATATATTTTAATTTTGTGAAAATCTTTTCTGTTATACTAATTAATGTTGATTCAGCGGCACTTCTTAAAATTTCTCTTCTTCTTGTATTAATTGCCAATGAAAAACAAGTTGAAACTGCTTCATACATTGAATCATCGGTTAATAAATCACCAAGTTCAGATGAAACAATTAATTCTAATAATTGAATAATTTTAATTAACAAGATATCATCTTGAGTTTGATCAGCACCTTCAAATTTACAATGAGATAAAGCTGAAATAATTTGTCCCAAACATTGATTTATATTTGACTGTAATGAATGAATAATACCATATTTAATAAATTTAGAAAGTGAATTAACTGTAACTCCAGTTATATAACCGGTTGTATTTGGAGATCTAATTAAAATTAAAAACGGTTGTAATAACGTCAGTATATCAATTTCATCAATTGTACAAGTTTCACTTAAAATTGATCTTAATTCAACAAATCCACTTAAAAAATGATCATCTTCTTTATTTTTATTACCTGATTTTAAAAATGTTGGAACCCTTGTAGAATTATCATCATCAACAAATGGTGAATTGTCTCTCATAAATTGTGATCCTAATAGAACTGATAATGGACTTGAAGAAGCTGTCTTTGATGATTTTCTCATAACAGACGTTATAAAAGTACATTCTTGTATCACAAATGACAACGGGTCAACCGTTGATAACTTTGCAATACTTCCCATATTGTGAATTGTGTCCTAGTATACCTCTTATCTGCAAAAAAGCTCCCTTGTAAATAAATAAAGAAAAGACCAATAAAAAAAAAGAAAAATAAAAAAATAAAAAAAAATAAAAGATACAAAACTTGAAAATATGATTTGCAATCTTTTGTTTCAGCGTTAATTTCAAACTATTTGATCCAAAACAAAGAACAATAACAAACAAACAATTATATATTCACAACAGCTATTGCTTATATTAAAGCACACTAAAGTTAATATATAGATAGCCAATTAACTACCACGTATATATATATAACTTATTAATATATAATAACACTATAACAAAAGCTTCAACTTTTCTCCCCTTTCCCTTTGTAATGTTTTTTTTTCTTTTTTTTTTTTTCTTTTCGTTTGTTTTAATTTTTTTTTGTTTTTTTTTTTCTTTTGTTCTCTTTTCGCCTTTTAATTTTTTTCTTCTTTAAATGTGAACACGTTCAATTTAATGATTATGTAATATTTACATTCATATGTAGTGTGTGATATATGTCACGTGTAATTATTTATATAGTCTCTATATACATATTTGTCTATATTATTTATTGTGTTTATATATTACCAGTTTTATAACTTTTTGAAGTTAATTTTAAATACTTCATTCTATCTCCAGTTTCTAGGTATGGATTAAATAAGTCAAAGTCTGCATTTTCTAAAGATTCAAGGTATGCAATTGTTGGTATGGCAGTCATAAATGGCATAAATATAGCATCTGGTAATCCATTTTTAAAATTATTCAATTCTTCAATTAATTTAGAATTTTTAGATTCAATGACAGCTTGTCTAAAATTATCTTCACGTAAATTTTTCAATTTCATACGTGCTCCATATAAATGATCGTGTGATGCAACAGCCATGTCAAATATTAAATTTTTCAAAATTTCTCTCTTTGCTGTATCGTCTTGTCTACTCTTTGTTGTATCTATTAAATATCTTAAAATATCTTCTTGTGAAGTTTTATGTTTAATTAATAATTCAACTGGAATCATTAATACTCCTTTCTTCGTTGCATAGTATCTCATTCCACGAATAAAAGATGCTATTGAAATTGCTTGTCCAATATGGGCTGCAATTTCAGATATTAAAGTTTGTGCAACTTGTGTCTTTTCTCCACTATTACTTAAAACTTCAATTGCAAATGAGGAATTTTTTTCTTTTAAACATGGTGATAACATGGAAGATTGTAAAATATAGTTCATTTGTGAATATGTACCTTCTCCAAATGTACAAATACCATCTAAATCTTTAAAACCAGTTTGAAATTCATTGTTATAGAAATATTCATGGCTATCAATCATTTGTTGGAAAAAACTTTCATCGATGGTAAATCCTTTAATTAAAGTATCTTTTAATAAAGTGGTAACTGGTTCCCCAGTTGGATTGACGGATTTCAATTGATAATCATTAAATGTTCTTCTTAATTGATCCCTCCAAAATTCAAACTTTAATTTGACAAAATTATCATTATTACTACTACCACTACTGTTGATGTATATTTTTTGTAACTCAATATTAAATGCCCTAGTCACAATTATCGTATGTTTCAAAGAAGATGGGAAAATATTCATAAGAAATATTGACGAATGATCAAATTTTCTACATTCTGTTAAACAGTCATGTCTTGCCTTATCAACGGCAAGTCTATATGGATCAACCAAATATTCTAATTTTTGACGAATCTTAGATGCAATCGATTCTCTATTGCTTGATGTTCCAGAAATAAATCTAACCCCTAATTGAATGTCTCTAATTTTATTCAATCTAACCATTTCTTTTCGTTTTTTGATTTTGCTCTTATCTATACTTTATCTGAATGAAAACAAATAAAACAAACAAACAAACAATATTCGTCATTTCTAAATAAATTTGTAATAAAAAAAGTGGGGTATACCAAAATTTCAACTTTTCAAAATTTTTTGTGTTTTTAATTACCGCGCCCGAGTTTGTGTTTTTTTTTTTTGAAAGCACAGCCCTGTATTTTGTTATATTCAAAAATTTTCTGTTTTTTTGGTGGTTTTCCAGTTAAATTTTTTTCTTTTTTCTCTGTTTTTAAGTAACTTTTTAATGATTTCTATATAAGGTTTATATTTGTATTTATATATCAAGTAGTCATCAGTTATGTCATTAGATAAGTTTGTTTATTTTGATGTTAGTATAGGCGACGAGAAGGTTGGAAGAATAGTCATTCAACTCTTCTCTGCTTTGGCTCCAAAGACAACCTCAAATATTTCACAACTTTGTAAGTCAAAGGCTTATAAATCAACAATTTTCCATAGAGTCATTAGAAATTTCATGATTCAAGCAGGTGATATCAGTTATGGTACATTAGATAAAATCAATTGTGAAGGTACTTATCCTTCAGTAGGTACTGGAAAAGGTGGTTATTCAATTTATAAAAATGAAGAGAATCCATCTGGTGAATTTATAGATGAAAATTTGAATCATCCAATAAATCAACCATTCTTGGTTTGTATGGCAAACCTATACAAACCAAATACAAATACATCACAATTTTTCATTCCAACTGTTGCAACTCCTCATCTTACTGGGAAACATACAGTTTTCGGTAAAGTTATCAAAGGTAAATCTGTTGTTAGACAAATTGAAAAAGTTAATGTTTCAAGTAACAAGAAGGAAGATGGAGAAGAAGAAGAAGAAGAAGTTATTGCATGGGTTCCAATAAAAGATGAAATGGTAGTTATTACAGACTGTGGGGAATGGAGTGAAGGAGATGAGGTTCCATGTTTTAATGCATGTTATGATACCATTGGTGGTGACGTTTATGAAGAATATCCAGATGATAATGATATTGAAGGATTGGATTTAGAAAAGGGAGAACAAACATATAGAATCTCAAATACAATTAAAGACTCAGGTTCATTGTTATTCAAACAAAAAAGATTAGGAGATGCACTATTGAAATATAAAAAATCGTTACGTTATTGTAATGAGTTAATCCCAGATAAAGATTCTGACATGGAATACCATAACAAGTTTCTTGAATTGAAAAAGAAAAATTTCTTAAATCTATCATTGGTTTCATTACAATTACAAAACTATAAAGCAACAATAGACTACTGTGGGTTTCTATTAGAACTCGGTAAAGAAATCAAACTTACAAGCCTTGACTCAAGTAAAGCTTTATTCAGATTAGGTAAAGCTTACATGGGATTGAAGAAATATGAAGAAGCATTAGAGTTTTTAAAGAATGCCAGTCTATTGAATCCAACAGACGAATTGACTGCTAAAGAAGTTAAATCTTTAGAGAAACTTGTTAAAGAAAATAAAAACTCTGAACAAGCCAAATACGCTAAATTTTTTGGTTAAATAATATGTTTATAATTAATACAACCACAACCTTATGAAGACATACATATATATATATATATAAACTTTTGTAAATTTATTGTAAAATCATAAATCATCAACCTCCGATAGGCTGAAAAAAAGCACTGAAATTTCAGTTTTGTTCATCGCGCTTACAATGAAAAATTTACTTCAACAATTTAACAATTTTCTTGTAATAAACCACTGAAAAGAGCTTGTAACTCTTGTAGTCAAAGTTAGTATTATGCATAGATTGATTGGAGATATCCACGTCTATTGTAAAATAATCAATTATTAAGCTCTTCGCTATTTTATGGTTTTGCAGCAGGGCTGAACAACATACCATGGAATCTCCTAAAGACACTAGCTATATCAGACAGTCAATTTCATGTGAAGTTGATGATTCCCTTCATATCAAATTCTCCAATGTCTTTTTAGACGATGGAGATATACAAGATGGAGAAACAACCGGTAACTACCGAAATACTACCACTCGAGAAAGGCTACGTACAAAGTCATCAAGTTCATATTATAATTCACAAGGCTTAATGGTACCACAAACAAAGCAAGCTTCAACTCGTAGAAGATCAAGCGTACTTCGTCGTATATCAGTTGGGAGTCAGCATAGCAGTGATCTGACAACTTTCAAATTAGAGTTAGGGTTTTCATCTGATCAAATTTTAGAAGATACCGATGATATTCCAAGTAAAGTTCAAATACCTTCACTTGGTCAAACTGTTGAATCGGATAAATTACGGATAAGTGATTTCGAGCAGATAAGAGTGTTGGGATATGGAGCTTATGGGAAAGTCATATTAGTGAAAAACAAGAAAAATGGAGCATTGTTTGCGCAAAAGGAACTTAAAAAGGCTTCAATCATAGTTAATTCTAAGGATGTGGAAAGAACAATGTCCGAACGTACAATCCTGACACAGATTTCGAAACATCCAAACATTGTTAAATTGTTCTATGCCCTACATGACAATCAAAAACTGTATCTAATGTTAGACTATATACCAGGTGGTGAGTTGTTTCAATACTTGGCACAACAAAGATTTCTGAATGAACGTAGTACCTCATTCTATGTTGCACAAATGGCATTAGCCTTAAATTATCTTCATGAACTAGGAATTGTTTACCGAGATTTGAAACCGGAAAATTGCTTGCTAGATCAAGAAGGTTACTTGATATTAACAGATTTTGGATTAGCCAAACAGTCTACAGCATCGGAAGACGATGATTGTGCGGATGGATCGAGTGAGAATTGGTGTAATTCAATCATTGGAACTCCAGAGTATTGTTCACCAGAAGTTCTTCGTGGTGAAGATTATGGAGCTAAGACTGACTGGTGGTCTCTAGGATGTGTTACATTTGATCTACTAACTGGTGCTCCACCATTCACAGGTAACAATCATAAGACTATTGCAAATAAAATACTTAAAGAAAAACCCAAATTCCCCTTCCATCTTACAATGGATGCTAAAGATTTACTCCATAAATTATTGAACAAGAATGCAAATAAGCGTATGGATGTTGATTCAAAATGGGAAACATCTTTCAAAAAACATCGTTTCTTCCGTTACTATGATTGGAATGATCTGTATAATAGAAGATGTGAAGTTCCAATTAAACCTAAAATTTCAGATCCTACACTAGCTGAGAATTTCGATACTACATTCACCAGTATGAAGCTTTCAAATGTTTGCCCCATCGAAATTGAAAAACCCAACTCTGTACAAGATTGTTTCGATGGATTTTCATATACCGCAAGTGAAAGTTTCATGGAAACTTATTTAAATTAACGATTTTATATATATAACTATTGAGCGCATACATAATAATTTATTCGACATAACTTATAAACTCATAACTCGTAAACATTACATGAAAGCCCACACGCTTTCAATTTCACAACTGTTAAACACCATGGAACACCAAAATAACCAGAGTTTATCATTGGCATATTAACATCAGGGAGTCCATCATCAGCCTTACTTAGAATATCAATCACTTTTTTACTCTCAATAGTCTTTGGTCTTTCTAACTGTATCTTCAAGTGTTTCATTGAAAATGCTGTATTATCCACTATCACATCTTCATCTTCGTTTCCCATCATACTAGTAAACAAGCAAACAATAATGATTCTCTCTCCAATACCTTTCACAAAACCTCTATCGGTTGGAGATATTGGTAGAAGTAATGCAGTTCCTAACAATCTAGTCGGATCATCCATATTTTCATCACAATGCTTTTGATATTCTTTGTATGCTGAACGGAACAACTTTTTAAATTCAATGGCCACACCAGCTCCCCACAAACCAAAACAGTTACAAGCGTGTGCTATAAGTATTGGAGATTTTGGAGATGTTGAAGAGTATTTACACACTTTAAATAGATCACCTTGAATAAATGTCACTGTACTCTTTTCAGCAGCCATTTTTTTTTTGAAATGTATACATTAAATTCAATTTATTGATTAATTAACTGCTAAAGATGAAAAGATAACAAAATGTCACTAAAAATGGGTATTTAAATGGATTTGTACGTACAATTTTAATTACGCGTACGTTATCTTTTCTTTTTTTAGTACGTTATTGACAATTTAGTACATTGCTCATCCCCAGTCTTAAAATTGGCACGATACTTCACCTATTTACCCCATACTCATCTTCTCTTCTATATTATAAGAACTATACAAAACTATACATATCTCTATATTTATATGATAATATCGCTGATTATTATATATGTCAGTTAATGGGCCGGGGGTACCAGGAAGGAAAGGGTTGTAATACCTGAGAATGTTCTACAATAAAGCCGCAGCAAATTTTATTAAAGAGGAAAAGTTTAGCATTAAAAAAGAAAATTTATAAAATTTCAAAAGAGTAAAGAGCCATTTTTATTATTAAACATTATACATATATAATATGTGTGCCCACATTATCAGTAAACAGACAGGTGTTTTATAATGGATGCGGAGATTAAAAGAGACTTAAATTTACTAACAAAAGAGATCAAAAAGGAATATAGATCCGTTAGAAATCGTATACATTCAATCTTTCTAGATGCACAATTTGTTGAGAATGTAACTAGGCATCTATCAGAGAACAAATCTGATCCACTCCCTGTTATTCCAAATGAGCGTTGTGGGCTTTGGTATGTTGAGCCATCAAATTTCACTCAAACTTGTTATTTTAAATCAACAGATGGACATATTAATAATTGGGATTTTTCAACAAGAAGGTTGAATTTACCTTTGATTCCACTGATATCCCAAAATGGAGGAGCAATTGTGGTGGATTCAACGAGAAGAGGTAAAAGAATGCCAGATGCTTTATCGAAGACGATCCCCATTTGGTTGGCGATTTTGAATTGTATTATGTTAGGCCCAAATTCAGATCCAGATAATTGTTACTGGTTATTTACTCCTCCAGAGACGGTAGTTAAATCGGAGCGTCATAGAATGGTTGATAAGATGCCTGACTTGTACTCAAAGGCATTAGAGCTAGTTCATGGTGGTGTTCTTAGTAAAGAAATGTTACTTAAACTGTTTGGTGGTAAGTTATTAAGACCGATATGGGTGTATGCTGGTGCAGTTCTGCCTCCTTCACCTCCAAATTCACAATCTGAAGAAGACTGGGATTTTATTCCAATTTACCTGGTAACAGCCAGTTTCCGTTGTCTAGATGGAACTGATAAGCGTTCAGGATTCACTTACGTTCAAGGAGCTTCAGATGATGAAGAATTGTGGTCAGAAGGGTTGACTTCTAAAATGTTGTGGGGAAATCAATCTTTTTTCAGAGATTTAAGAAAATCTGAATTAGAGATACAAGAATTTATACAGCAGCAAATAATGCTTGAAAAACAAAAAAGTAGTGTTAATAATGAACTTATTACTGATTCTACTCCAGTTAAAGTAACTGAACATGTGTACTTTGGCAAATTAATACCCAACTTGAAAATTGAAGTTGACTCGATACCGCAGACATTAAACCAGTATGATTTGATAGTGATTCTTGATGAAACAACAATAGTGACACCATCAAAATCTAAAGAAAACGCACAGAAAACTACACACATTCAACAATACTGTTTATCGTCCAACTCGAAAAAATCGTCAAAAGAACTACGATCTAAATTACCTGAAATAGTAAGTCTTGTGGAAACTCACTTATACCAAAATAAAAAGATTCTGTTGACATGTTCAACTGGAGATGACTTATCGGTGGCTGTACTTTTGTGTATAATTACAAAATTCTACCAAAGTAGTAGTGACGATTTGGGCTCATTGGTGTACCCTCAAGGTACGAGATTAGATGTCAATAAGCTCATCGTTAGAAGAAACTTGATTAATATTATAAAGTTAAAAAGTGTTAATCCTAGTAGAGCTTCATTGAACTCTGTAAATTCTTATTTGATGTCATAATGTTTTACCTTTTTTTTTATTTTCTTTTTTTTTTTGTACTCTTAATACACAAATTAATTAATCTTACATAATAGAAATAAAAAGAACAAAGCTGTAGCTAAATCGGTTGAAAATGTAATAATTTTTATGTAAACGAATGCACTCGGGCAAAAAAAAAATTGTTCATGTTTGTGAATAAATATATATATGGTTCTTGTTTTAAAATACAATTTGATCAGGTGTTAACTTTGGCTGGGGTGCTGCTGTTCACGTAGTAATTTCCTCTACCGTTGAAATAGCTCACATTAGCCTCATTGACAACTTCATCTGTGCCATGAGAAGAGTCTTCTTCTTCGTATGCTTCTTCTTCCGCCTTTTGATACTCATTCTCTTGGACGTATCTTCTATATTCGGTATCTTCCTCGTCGCTCATGTCCCCTTGGTAATAATAAAATTCTGGTTGAGCTTGCATGTATTGACCAGGGGCACCTTGTTTATGCATAACAGGAGTCATTTGCTGTGGCTGTATATAGAATTCGGGGCCTTGTTGGTAGTACTTTGGATAATAGACTGCCTGCTGCTGTTGTTGCATTTGATCTCCATATGCTGAGCTGCTTCTGGAAAACTGGCCAGGTCTGTGTTGATGAGGAATAGGTGAAGGAGGAACAGAAATCGCAGTTAGTGAAACATTGGAACCTGGATGGTAGTACATATATGGTGGCTGTTGTTGGTTCAAATGTGGGCTCATTGGAACTTGATACTGTTGATACTGTTGATATTTTCCATAAGGTTGATACTGTTGCTTACTTGATGATCTTCTTCTTGCACCTTTGTTGGATTTTTGATTTCCCTGTTGGTGATAACTATGTTGGTCTACTTGATTTAAGAAATTGATGGAACTGGTAGAGGATGATCTTGAGAAATTCTTGAAGTTTCTGTTAAAGTTTTGTGGCTTTCCAGAATGTTTTATGTTCTTCTGAACTTCTTCAGAGGAGGACAGGAAGTCGGATTCTAAACTGGATATTTCGTCTTTATTTTCTGTCTTTGAATGTTCTTTTAGTAAGCTTGATGAAGAAGTAACAGCAGTGATAGGTTCCGTATCATCATCAGCCTCGTGTGCCTTGTGACCTTTACCATCAAGATTCTTTGAATTTTTTCTAGTTTCACGGTCGTTTAAAGACATAGATTCAATGTTTTCGACAACATCTTGATCAAAAGATGCAGAATTTCTAGCCTCTTTACTTTTCTCTTGCATAGTTTTAGAAGAAATACCAATACTTTCAAAAGCTGATGCATTTTTAATAACTGAATCTGGATCGTCATTAGTTGGGAATGATTCGGACTCTCTCAATAGTCTCAGTTTTTCTCTTCTTTTTTTACCCTTGTTTCTATTCTTCTTGGTTTTTTTAGCCTTTGGTGGATTACCACATCTATCTTTACCAAATGATATCTTCAATTTCAGGTATCTTCTTTTGAATGTCTCGTGTATAGATTCAGCTTCGGTACCATTGAAGTGGTTAACGGCATCCATAGATGATGATATATCTAAAAAGTTGACAAATGCACATTGACCATCTTTGAAGTAATTAATCTGTTCAACCTCACCAAAAACTGAAAAGTCGCGTCTCAAAGTTTCTAAATCTGGAATTCTTAAAGGAGCAGATTCTTGATCTTTTGAAGAGGAACCTGTCACTATGATGACTTCACTATCATCTATTGTGCTAGAAGCTTCTGTGATATCAGCAGTAGATTCTTCTTCTTCTTCTTCTTTAATCACATCTTCTCCTTCATCATCGGCGTTATTTTCATCTTCATTTTCTCCATTTTCTCCATTTTCATTTTCAACTATTCCTATATAAACATTTCTTGAAGCACCATTTTGAATAGCTGTAGCAATATTTTGTGGTAAAGGACCAGAATGTTTACCCCAACCTAATTTAAGTTTTCTATTTAAAATGGTAATTCCATCGTTTGTTCCATTGGCGAAAAATTGAGCAGCTCCTAAGTAATCGACAAAAGTTAAGAAACAAATATTTTTATCTGAAATCATTTTAATAGACTCTAATAATCCACCACGAACAGTATTACAAATATCTTCAGCTGTAGTTTCAGGGTGTAACTTTCCCAAATAAACGGTTCTATTTCCAACATTAGACTGTGCGTGTGGATTAATTAAAGTTGTCATTTGAGATGAATCTGGATAAATGATATAGTTATAAGGATCCACGTATTGTTCTTGCATATGATTAGCATATAAAGATTGAGTTGGAATTTGAGAAGTTGTAGTATGATATTGATCGACTCCATCATATCTAGAAGAATGTTTATAAATGGCTGGGTTTGTAATTTGAGGAGAAGAAACTGAAGTTGAAGGAGTTGAATAAAAATCTTCGTATAACTGTTGACTATTTTCAGTATCAACTTCTTGTTGATCCATCTTACCAAATGTAGAAGAATTACCAAAGATGATATTGCCTTGATTTGAAACATTTCTATCTCTACTATAAAAAACATTACAAGATGAAAGGGAAGATTCAGTTAAACATAACTGTTCAACACATTTAATAGCTGAAGAAACAGAAGTGAAATGAACAAACGCGGCACCTTTATCGGCAATATATTTAAAAGTTTCAATTGTACCAAAATCTTCCAATTCGCGTTGAATTAAAGCTGGTGGTATAACAGGTTCAATACTAGTAATACAAACGGATCTTGTAGCACCATCATTCTGTATGGCCTTTTTAACTACCGGTAGTAAAGGACCACTTGAAAATAATTCTATATTTAAATCAGGGGATTCCAACAGATGAGATAATTCTTCTAATGTACTGAAAAGTTGTTCGAAACAAAGTGCAGCTGTTTTAACTTCAACAAATGAAACTATAACAGATTTGGTAAGTGATGAATTATCTTCTTGTTGTAATTCAAAAACACAATTTTCAATTGGACCAAATTCAATAATATCTAAAACTTCTCTCAATTGAATATCAGAACGTAAATTTAAAATTTTAAAAGATCTTGTCTTTATTTGATCTAATGTTGTTGATTCAGTTTTAGGTATATCATTACTTGTTGATGTAGAAGATGATGATGATGCTGCAGCTGCTGTTGTTGTTTTGTCATCTTCTTGTATCGTTGTTGGAGATGGAGTTGATTTGTCTGATATTATTTTAGATAAATTCTCACTATCATTTTCATTATCTGAATCCTCACTTTCTAAAACATTTTTTAATGTTTTACTTGTAGTTGGAGTTAAACCTACCTGAGTTAATTTTGATTTTAAATTTTTAGAAAATGAACCTCTTGAAGAATTTAAACCACTTGATACAGAACCTGGTCTAGTTGGAGTTGTATAATTATTTAAGGATGAACTTGAATTATTTGAACCAGAATAATTATAAAGTTGTTCACGTGAATTATAATAATGACTATTATTATTTGATATTGCAGTAGATGATGATGATGATGTTGAAGATGACTGTTTTGTGAAAAATCTATCTCCTATTGGACTTATAGGAGCTGAAGGTAAATGCCCATTTGGTATACCTGCTGGAGATTGAATAAACGGAGAACTAATTAATAACTGTCTTGGTAACATTCCTTTTGCATAGTTAACATCTAATGCAAGATTAGGAGACTGTGGAACAACATGATGATGATGGTTCATTGGAACATTAACTATCTGTGCACCTATGGGTATTTGAGTATATGTATTTGGTATACTTTGATGTGATAATGAAGGATGCGAACGAAAATGTCTAGGTGGAGGTTGAGAATATTGTTGACGATAATTAGGATCGTGACCTATTGCTTGTGGATTCATTGCAAACGCGTTATATGACTATGTATATGTGAGAGAAGAACTAACGAATGATGAGAAATAGTTATGGTTGAAGGGGGGCGTGGGTTTGGTGGGTGCGAGGGTATAAAAAAGAAATAGTGGATGTATGTATATATTTACTGTAGTTGTATAATAAAGAACCCTTTTTCTAATAATGTATCTTCAGACAAATAAAAAAAAAAAAATTGTGTTAACTCTATCTGTCTATCTCACTCTATATATCACTCTATCTCACTCTATAAGACAAATTATAAAAGGTTAACTAACAATTGAAACCTAAGTACAAACTTATCCAAAGGAAATTGTATATACAACCTTTAAAAAAATAATTTAAAAAAAAGAGAGACAAGTAAAGTAAAAATTACAATAAAAATTAAATTTAAAAAAAAACCACTTAAACAAAGAAACTTTATGAATGAAATTTTATAAAAAAAATGATGGAAATGTGAAATTAGCGTTTAACAAACAAAACAACGAAAAACAAAAAATTAAATTTTAAAAAAAAAAAAATTAAAAAAAAAAAAAAAAAAAAAAAAAAAAATTAAAAAAAAAAAAAAAAAAAAAAAAAAAAAAAAAAAAAAAAAAAACTTTAAAGCAACAAAAATAAAAATAAAAAGAAACAAAAATATGTCTAACAATAGAAATTTTTAAATAATTTATTCATACAAGTTGTATTAAATAAATAAATTGTGTGATATATAATGTTACACGCTTAATTATACATGTTTAATATATAATAAATTAGTATATAATACATATAATATATACATAGATAGTATATATATTTATTATATATAACCTTAGAATATATAAAGACTTCGCTTAAATTTAATTGTTTTTTGTTTTTTGTTTTTTGACGGGAGTCAGGGGGAGAGAAATGATCTACCAGGGGAGGCAGCCGGGGGCAGGGAGGGAGACAGGCGTGTTCGTATATATATATGGGAGAACCGGCAATTTTATATAGGGCAATTCGCGAGTTATTGCACACATGTAAGCAGCTGCCCAATAAAACTCCCCCCTGAAATTTACCTTTGTTTTAGTAGGCAAATTTACATGTATGCATATTACTATACGTATACCATAAGGAATGAATTAATTAGTACTACTATAGTATTGTGTAATTTATATATAATATATATATATAATCTCTATAAGGTGGATGTGCAGTATGTGCAGGGAAAGTAATATATAAAAACTACGGTGACCTACGCAGATGTGTATATTATACAATAGTAATAATAGTAATATAATAATATAATAATATATCAAAGTGAGGGGGGCAATCTTATATAGTTGCCTCATCTTGAAATGTACAGTGCGTTTGTACTGATTATATACGCATATTTCATATGTGAGTATATACTATAATAGTTTATACAAATTGTATCATTAAATTGAAACTTTATATATGGTTGTACGATTTATGAAAGTATAATATACGATAGAATTCATTGTAAAAGTTGATTTTGAAAACTATATTAGTTTATTGTATATATAAAGTTTCTATATATACAAATAGAGGATATTATATATAGTGCATAATTATTTTGTCTGCGGTTTTAGGCTTTTTCTCGGTTCCTCTATTTAATTTATATAAGCTTTATTACATTTCTCATTTTAATTTATAATTTATATAATTCTATACCACAAAATTATATATTCACAAATTTTTTAAATAATGATGCGCGAAAGCAATTTTTTATAAAAAAAAATTCATTCTTTGCTAAAGCCCCACGCACGCGTAACTCAAATTCCGTGAAAAATATTAAAAAAGGCTGTAATCATGTAAAAAATTATTTGACATGGCATGGCACTCGGTATACTTAAGGCCAAGTTATATATATATATAACTGTGTACGTAAGTACGTTACGTGTATATATATATATCTACATTGAACTTTATATAAGTTTGATACCAGGGATCAATTGGCATACATGTAAAATTGCGGGCGGGGTACGAGGTGATTCGGAATTTATACAGGGAATTTCAGAAGGGTCCTTTAAGTTTGTGCTAGGCGTTACAAAATAGAAGTATTCAAGTTACACTGTGATGTATATTTAATATTATATAATATACTGTTGTTTAAAGTTTATAACTTTATACTATATGGTATATACTATATACTATATACTATATACTATATATATAGTTATACTGTTGTTATATGCCATATGCCAAACTGGCATTTAGGCATGTCGGTTTATTTATAGAATTAACTATTCTAATATACGTAATACGTAGAGTGTATATATATATATACCTATATACATACACGATCGATCTGTATTTATTTCTTTGTTTGGGGGCAAGTTTTTAAACCTCTGTACTGTTTATATACATGTTGTTTATGTGATGTATTAGGCTAACTACAGATGTGCATTTATTATCTTATTATAACATTCCTTTATACTCAAACGAAGTTAATTTATTTGACACATTTATATAATTGCATTCTTTATACTTTTTTGTCTAGTTTATAATATTGTGTTTTAAATAATAGTTTTTCTTTTATATAATGCATCGATAACTGTTTTATTTTTTACAGGTTTTTTGTTTTTTTTTTTTGTTTTTCGTTAGGCTCTATTGTAGTTGTGTTTTTTTTTTTTTGTTTTTTTTTCTTAACTCCTTTTACTTAGATTGTATAGTATATGTGGGTAGCTTTACTTGTTTGTAGAACACGTATCCATTCATCCTATTTCTATTCTTATTTGTATGGTTTTGTGGCTTCAATTAGGTATATTTATGACTAGTTACAAGTTTATTACAATGCATGGGGCATTTGCCAGGTGGACTATATCAGGTGATTCATACCAGGTGGGCTATATCAGGTGATCCCTTTCACATGTTCAGTTACCCTGTTTAGTTTATTTGGTGTACGGGTTATATTGATAATTACTCTGCCTTAAATAAATGGCAATGATAGATTGCCAATTTATCTCTTTATGGGTCAATGGCTTGCCAATTTAACTGTTTAACAGTTGTAATAGCATAAATAGATATTTGAGTAAGTAATTGATATCAATTGAGTTAATTGATGCCTTTTACTAATTATTATTAATATTTTTTTACCGATTTTTACAAAAAGAAATAAATATTTTAAAATTGCAGAAAAGTTTCTGTTTTTAGTTATATATTTAGAAATCAGTTAAATTTTAGATATGATTTAAGCGGAGACACCAGCAACGTATTCTAATAAATCAACAACTCTGGTGGAGTAACCGTATTCGTTATCGTACCATGAGATTAACTTGACGAAAGTTGGGGTTAATAAGATACCAGCCTTAGCATCAAAGATTGATGATCTTGGATCGGTTAAGAAATCGGTAGAAACAACAGCATCTTCAGTGTAACCTAAAACACCCTTTAATTCACCTTCAGAAGCCTTCTTAATAGCAGCGGAAATTTCTTCGTAAGTGGTTGGGGTCTTTAAGTTGACGGTTAAATCAACAACGGAAACATCAGTGGTTGGGACTCTTAAAGATAAACCAGTTAACTTACCAGCTAAGACAGGTAAAACCTTACCAACAGCCTTAGCAGCACCAGTTGATGATGGAATAATGTTACCAGAAGCAGTTCTACCACCTCTCCAGTCCTTGTGGGATGGACCATCAACGGTCTTTTGGGTAGCAGTAATTGAGTGAACAGTGGTCATTAAACCAGATTCAATACCGAAAGCATCGTTAACAACCTTAGCTAATGGAGCTAAACAGTTGGTGGTACATGAAGCATTTGAGACAATATCTAAGTTAGCGGTATATTCCTTGTGGTTAACACCCATGACAAACATTGGAGCATCAGCAGATGGAGCAGTAATGATAACCTTCTTGGCACCAGCATCAATATGCTTTTGAGCACCGGCTAAAGTGGTGAAAACACCAGTGGAGTCAATAACATAAGTGACACCTTCTTTACCCCATGGAATATCAGCTGGATCTCTTTCTTGGAAAACTTCAATCTTCTTACCGTCAATGATTAAGTACTTACCTTCAGAGGAGACTTCGCCAGCGTATCTACCGTGAGTGGAGTCATACTTGAACATGTAAGCAGCATATTCAGCAGCAATGAATGGATCGTTAATAGCAACAACGTTGATGTCCTTTCTTGATAAGGCAATTCTTAAAACTAATCTACCGATTCTACCGAAACCGTTAATACCAATATTGATAGCCATTTTTATAATTTATAATTTGTTTGTGAGTGAGTATTGTTTGAATTAAAATACTTTTAATCTATGAAGAAAGAAGAAAAATTTAAAATATTAAAAAAAAATAATCAAAATTCAATTAAAACAAAATTCAATTGAGGGTGGACAATGCAGTCTTTATATATTGAATTTCAATTAACTTTTTTTTTTTTTGTTGGTGAACGGTGAAAATTAAAAAAAAAAAAAAAAAAATTCAAGTGATCATCATATGGAAGATAGTGAGCAGTAATTAAGTGAGCAGGTGACTTGAAAAAAAAAATTAAAAAATTTACTATGGGAATAATCACCTAATCAATTTTGCAACGAATATTATTCTGATCTGATAATAATTTTTATATGATAAATGATGACGATATGGTCCATGGATGATTGATGATTCTCCTTCTCCTTCCCTTACCCTTTCCCTTCCCCTTCTCCTTCCCCCCATTCTACTCCATTCCACCAGGTAAAAATATAAGGTGAGGTGGGGTCGTGTACCCGGAGCAAATAATTTATAGTGGTTCAGTATTTCCCAGTAATAAAGTAAAATAATTTTATGGCATGTATAATTTTTTATAAAATTATAATAAATTTGTCATGTTCTCACTTCAAGCCGCCGAATTTTTAAAGATCATGACTACTCCGGGCCAATGTTAACCAGCAGCATATTATAAAATTTATAACATTATTATTTTTATTACACAGCCTTTGATGGCTCATTATAATATCAATATATATATATATTTAATTCAACTACGTAATATATTGAATATTCTTTATAAATTTACAATTTTATATTAGACATGTGGGTTATTCGGTAAATTTTTAAACTTAGATATATACAGTGTATGTATATCTTATAGACAATTAATCGATTGAAGTATGAATAGTTATAGTGATTATTACTGGTTATCTATACTAAATTTTGCTCAACATACAATATATAAGCAGCACATTACGTATATATTTTTCCCCTTTATGCAGTGAATAAATATCAACAGAATCGCTTCAACTCCGAAATAGTGTAGAGGTGTGTATGTGTGTACGTAAATTTAAATTACTCAATTAATTCTGTCACCCCACCGGCCCATAGAATAATTTATAAATTAAAAATTTATATTATGTAATATTTTGTGTGATTGGTCAGTTGTATACATAGTATAGTAAACCATATCTTTTATTTATTATATATATATCTATTATCTACACTAGTTTTAAGTGTGTTTTCCATATTTGTAGAGTCAGTATTTACATATTCCATTCAATAATCTATATGTCCGTATGCCAAAACTGTCAAGATAATTTTTTAGCCACTTGTATATATATATATATATATACTTAGTTTACAGAGGCGTGTTTGTATTTATTCAATCAGATCATACAGTGTGGGCTGTTATTATATATATATATCTGTAATTTTTTTTCGTCAGCTGGTTGATATTTTGGTTGTTGGATTTTTCTTTTTTGAATTTTTCATTTTCCTTTTAGTTATTACCGGTAATCTCATGAGATCTGTAAATACTTTGTCTGGGTTTATGTCTTTCAATTATGTGTATTTGAATTGTTAATATATCTTATATATACTATATACTATATACGTGTTTTCGTTATAGTCTAGACTCTTTGATTTCTGTCAATTATGCCTTTTTTGAATATTTTTACTTTTTCATTTCCATCCCCCGGGGATTTAATTTGGAGGTACAGCTTTAATGTATAATTTATCCAGCTCTCCGAGACGGTATTTTACTACTGTATAACCCCAGTACCCCATTCTCCGATTTAGTTTGTGGGGTACAATGAGCATTCTGGTCGTTTCAGTTGGGCTTAGAGCTGTTTCAAATACATGTTTTCAAGTTATAGGTTTTCATTATACAATGAGGGATTCACATATATATAATATATATGTCATCTGGCTTATTATTATATCGTCATTGTACACTTCGAAGTATATGTTTTCTCTGGGTGCTTAGTCCACACTAGTGTCTAACTATATTTTAAATATTGTTTGTATGTACACTATACACTCGATTTGCAATATTCACTTGTATATTCAATCACTACCCATTGAGTATATGCATTACTAGCAGTCTAGCATGTTATAACCTTGATCTGCTCGGACATAAATATTGAGCAAAAATTCGGTTGTAAGGCCGTCTCATGCCGATATATACGTATGTATAATTAACTACGGCAGTGTAGTAATTTGCATTGTGCATGCATTATTATATAATCGTGGTTTCTTTTGAAGAACCATCCGTTTGAAACTAAATAGTAAATATTATACATTAATAAGCATATACTTATCTATCTATATATATATATATATATATTTTCCATTTGTATAATATTTGTGGTATTAGTATACAGTATACTAGATTTGATTAACAATTATACAAATATGTCTTTTAAATTACCTACAGCTTCAATTGGAATCCCAAAAATTGGGTTTGGTTCCGGTACATACTATTATAAAAATGGTAATGATACAATTGATGAAAATTTAGTCAATGTGTTAACTAAAGCTCTTCAAACTGGTTTAACTCATCTTGACTCTGCAGAAGTTTACAATACTGATATTGAAAATGGATTAGCAATTAAAAATTCGGGAATTCCTAGAGAAGATATCTGGTTAACTGAAAAATTCAACTCGGGTGCAAGAACAGTCGAATCAAATCCGTACTTACACTTAAAAGAAGCTTTGAAAAGATATGACACACCGTATGTTGATTTATACTTGATTCATACTCCATTCATTAATACTGAAACGAATGGTTATGATCTAGCTCAGGCTTGGAGATACATGCAACAGGCCCAAAAGGAAAATTTAGCAAAATATATAGGTGTTTCCAATTTTGCAGTTGATGATTTGAAAATCGTTTTAAGTGAGTCAAGAAAAGAAGGTGGTGTTCCAGTTTCTGTTAATCAGTTTGAATTCAATCCATTCTTACAAAATCAAACACCTGGTGTGGTTGAATTTTGTAAGCAAAATGATATCTTAATTGAAGCATACTCTCCTTTAGGTCCTTTGTATAAAGGTGACTTGACCAAAGGAGTTGGTAAAGAATTTGACTTGTACTTGGATACATTAGTGACAAAGTATGATAAATCTAAAACTCAAATTTTGTTGAAATGGACAGAACAAAATGGTATTGTTCCTATTACAACAACTTCAAAACTAGAGAGAATTCAAGAAATTTTTAATACTTTTGATGGTCCTTTTGAATTAACTCCAGAAGAAGTTGCAGAAATTTCTGATATTGGAAAAAAATACAAGCCTGTTTTGAGACAGTATTTCCTTACTGAATACTCAAAATTTGATGCATTGGTTTAAACTGACATCTCAGCATGTTGCTCCCTATTTAGTTAATTATTTATAGTATATTATATATAAACCGAAAATAATTGACCCATTCCAGAAATAATATTTAAAATTATGTAGAAAAGTAGATATTTATATATATATATTAACCCAGTTAATTCCATCCAAACAGTTTCTCGTTAAACTCGTGGGGACTTGAACTATTTTCTCTCGACGAAAAATCCATCATATCAAACTTGTTACCACCATTAGACTGATTCCCATTATGGTGTGGTATATGTGTCTCGATCTGTTGCTGATGGTTAAACCTATGATTATGATGCTCACTATGTCCTCTCTTTTTACTTCCACTTCCATTAGTCGTTTCTTGATTCCCACTGTTCATAGCTGCAGGATTATCATCAAACTCAAAGTCAAGTAACGGTAAACCTAATGAGGCATCAACACCAAAATCATTGAGCATTAATAGATCAGAGTAAGATTTCAAAGTGTTAAGTTGTTCTTTCGTTTGGCCATCTATGTGTTGTTGTGATGATTGATGATGTTGCAAACCAGCAGAAGAAGGAGAATTGAAGTTGAAAGACTTTTGTCTAAGCATGTTAAGAATATCAGTAGTTGAAGTAGATGATGTGGTTCTTTGTGGTTGTGGTTGCGTTTGTGATTGGTAAGATCCTGAATTGTCAGGATTCCAGTTGAACATTCCTGGTGTTGGGGAATTGTACTGCTGGAAAACCGGTTGAGGTGAAAAGTTTGAATCCATCGGAACATCAGATGATGTACTGAAATTTGTAGCATTTTGAATGTGGCCTGTTTGTTGCAAGTGATCTTGTGTCTGTGCTTGTCTTGGGACTTGTGTTTGTGCTTGAGTTTGGGTTTGTGCTTGGGCTTGCGCCTGTGCTTGTGCCTGCGCTTGTGCTTGTGCTTGTGCCTGCGCTTGCGCTTGTGCTTGCGCCTGTGCCTGAGCTTGCGCTTGAGCTTGCGCTTGTGCATGCGATTGTGCCCCTGGAGGTTTTCTCATTTGTGTCTGTAATGTTTCAAAAGGTTGTTGAGAGGATGAAGAGAAAATATCATTAATTGCAGCTTCTTCTTCAACTTTAACCTTTATATCAGAAGACATAGTAGAAGAATGCTTGTTATATGCTGTTCTCATAGGGGAGGCAGAACTCTTCTTCTTCGAGATCCCATTCTTCACTCCGTCAATTATATTGGAGTTATCCGAGCTTGAATTGCTTGAAGAACCATCGGAGGATAATGCAGATGGTGGGGATGTTGACGAATTTAGTTTTGGAGGTGATAGAATTGCCTCAATAGCACTTTCCAAATGTGTAACACAATTATCAGAAAGACAGCCTAAAAGCCCAATTTCTGTTTCAAATTTCAAATCATTGATGATAAAGGAAAGTAAATTCTTAGAATCCTGGAAAAGTGCTCCTCCTCTGGTGTATTCCAGTGAGCCTTTTGCAGCTAATAATGCAAAACGAGCTTTCTGTCTAGATGTGTTCATTGGAAGTGGGAGGTAGAAGAAATTATACTTGGAAGAAGTGAGAACTTTAGTGATTGACAAAAGAGCAGTTGCAGATTGTTGAATTGTGATATATGAAGCAGAATTTTTTGAGTTTGTTGATTCGGCAGCCATCAGAGGCATATATATCAAGGCTTTAGCTTGATAGTAAAGATATAACAGAGTTAATTGTGTTTCTGTTAATTTCTCGAAATCACTAACCTTGAAATTCCCATTGACATCAACATCGATATGTATATTTGATGGTAGTTCACGTCTCCAAGAGTCTAGCATATCTTCCAAAATTAAGGATGTAGATTCATCCATGTTGGTATTTTTCCAGTTCCCTCTACTATCATGATTATTGCTGTTGCTTCTTCTAAAGATTGTATCCACTATCGAACCAAGGACTTTTGCATATCTCATCACACTCAAAGCTGAGTCTCTAACTTTTCCAACTAGTGACAATTGAGTGTTATTGAATGTAATCAAGTTGATCTTTTCCGTTTCGTCACTTTCCTTCTCAGATTCAGATGATGATGATGAAGATGGTAAAGCACACTCGATTTCATAGTCTTTAAGTAAACGAGGAACTCCCAAAATTAGCGAACTGAATGATTCAAGAGTGTAGATACACCAAAACAATATACGTCTTTCACCTTGTTGTAATTTAGAAACGTTGGAACCACTTGATCCAAGAACAGCTGATGGACATCTATGTAATCTGAGTTGTTGAGACATTGTGATCATCTTGCCACGTAAATCATAACTGGTATTCAAGTCCCCTGTTGCTAAACAGAATAGCAATTCCATTGTAGTTAGTTGTAATGATGGTATAGAGCAAATTGAATTCAAATTTGACTGTATAAATTGTTTGATTAAATGGTCATAAAATTGTAAAATCTCGGTATTACTTGAATTTTTATCTTTCTGGTTGTTGTTCAGATTATTTCTTTCCTGACTTAACATGACCAAAGTTGTAATAATTATCAACATCTCACCAAATTTTTCCAATCCATACATAGAACCATCCAAGAAATTTTGATCTCTACTCTTGTTAAATTTGATATAATTTGTCATGAAAATAGACTTGTTTAAAACTGGGATTGTTGAATTCCAAGTTTCAAAAAAAATAGTGATACATAAATCTAAGTTGAGATGATTAGGTAAATTTAAATTTTGGAAAAATTGAGTTGATTCTTGTTGAGTTAATCCTGTAAAATTTATCATTTTAAAACTTATTGGGAATTGATTATATCTTTGTTGTTCATTGTATGCCTCTTTAAGTAATGCAATTGAACGAGCCGTTAAAAATGGGGCCTTTGAATTGAATCCATGAACAGAGACAATTTTAGCTAGTAAAGTTGGAATAAATAAAGTTTCCTCGGTTGATCTAGGAATGGATGTAGCGATAAGATTTGCCAAATTAAGGAAATTTTTGGTCCTAAGTTTATTTTGTAAAGAAATTGCAGCAGCAGCACCAGGAGCATTAACTTGTTCAAATGAGTTATAACCATATCTATTACGCAAATCATCTGCATTTTTAGTATAATGGAAATTATCGGAGTATGATACAGAGTATAAAGAAGCATCATCATCACTTAATTCACCACCATCAATATCAACAGATCCTGCTATAGAGACTGGACGATTATGAACAGAATGAGGGAAGTTCCCACAGTTACAAGTTTCATCGTGTAAATGTTCTTCTGCAGATTTACTTCCCTTTTCTTTATTCAATATATTTAAATTTTTATCATTCAATTGTAAATGTTTGGATTCTGGTTTGATATCTACTGGTGGTTCTTTAATTTGTAAATTGTTATTACTTTTAGTCTGCGTAGAATCTTGATTTGGAGATAGTTGTATCTGCTGCTCTTTAAGACTAATTAATTTTGTAAGCTTTTTATTTTGAAATTCAAGTTCACGCACTCTTTCCTCTAATGATTCTGTATAACCTCTTGGAAATGCTTTTCTAGCCAATTTATCGGTGAAAATACAGTCTAATCCAACAGCTTTACAATTCGAACACTGTTTCTTCTCTTCAGAGTCAACATCATGTGAATGGTTTGTACTTAATTCTTCATCTTCGTCATAAAAACAACGAATCTTTTTCTTTCTACATCTATCACATGCAACAGAGACTCTAATTGTATTCGAACCTGGCGCTTTAATTGTTTTGCTCTTTGAACTGGTAATCGATGTAGGAGCAATAGGGGGAGACTTGCTAGTCTGACCTGATGACGACATGATATACTGAAGTCAATATATACTAGTGAATGGGAAAGTGAAAGGAGAGAGTATAGTGGTATAGTTATATGTAAACTAAGGGAAGGGGGGTTAAGTAAAATTTCAATAGTTGGGTATAACAAGAAACGAATAGAAAACTGTCAATACAATAACTAAAGTATACTCTAATAAAAGGTAGAAAATGTAAAAGTATATATAATACTAATATGTTTCCAATATAACAAAGTATATCAAATATTATACTATTAATTATGTCTTCTGATATCAAACAAAATGACTATGTCGAAACTAAAATGCACGTACGTCAGTTCAATATCATGTACTAATATATATTTTTCTCCCTGCTCAGGGCATGGGGTACATTTTTTTCTTAAAAAAAACATTTTTTTTTTTAAAAACAAAAAACAAAAAAATTAAAACACACACCCGTTTTGCCTCTTTGCACTTCGTAGGCAGTGCGTTGTAAAAAGAAAAAAAAAACAATCTTGACCGGGGAATATAAATAAAAATTTCGTGCGAGGTATCATACAAAAAAATAATAATTTCCTATTGTTTTAAAACATGTTGACATGTGGAGGGAGGCTTAATGGTATGCGACAACGGTGAGCTAATTAAATATATGAGAGTTTTACTGTGTAAATATTCTATACATTTTACATATAAAGGGAAAGATTAAGTAAATTTTTATGGGGAAAGGGCCAGGGAGGGAGGTATAAAGTCATGAATGGATGGTATGGGGTATAAAATAAGTACACGCGTATCATAACTATACGAATTATGTATACATGATATTTAATATTTATTCGTTAATTGAGTACTTCCCCAGACTCAATATATTTATCACATGCACTCATTACTACAAGAATACTACATTAATTACTATTGAATAAGGTTATTGATATAATGTTTTGTAAAAAAAGTAAATTGGTGGTTGTTTCCTTTATCATTAGTGGGCATATAATTGTATATATTTGGGGGCGGATTGGTGAATTTGTGAATTTCAAGTAAACTCCGGGGTTAAACCCCCATTGAAATTTGAAAAATGATTGGGTTATATTACTTTGAATCTTTACCTCATATACTTTGTATAGTGTATTCTAATTTGAACTGCAATATACACACTAGAAGTAGATTAGATTTAACTGAGGAACATATATTTATTGTTCTTTGGATCGAGTGTTTAAATGAAGAGCCATTTATATGAATTGCTCAGTAATAATACTCCTCCAAAAGGATGAAAGGAAAAAGCTCTCGCCTTCTCTTTCTGTGTTTGTATACATTTATATAAATAAATTTTATGTTTTGATTGAAGTAAATGGTGTTGGGATGTTATTGTATTTGCTAGGTGGTTTTTACCACCGAGAGATATCATACTTGTCGAGTACAGTGCTATATGGCAAACCCCTAAATCCTTTATGTACATAGATCATATTGCATTAAATGGTAGACTTATGTAGTGCTATGTTTCTTTGCTAATAAAACTTATCGACTTATTACTTAAGTTAGAGAGTATACGTTTAAAAGTTAAAACCTATGTTATTAACTATATTGATTTAAGAAGTTACAAACCCTTTGAAATTTTAGATTATATAATCTGTATAATAGTCGTGTATTTATTAGTTTAAAAATTTTTACAAAAAAATTTGTGCTTTTTTTTTTTTGTTGTTGTCTAAAGGAAGTGCTCAATTGTTCGAACTCACTCATCTTCTTTCTCTATATATATATCTTCTCTTTTCCTTTTACTTTTTATTTATTGTATGTTTCTTTCTAGTGTTTTTTTCTTTTTAATAAGAAGGCAATCGATTTTATTGGTATTACTGTGGGTACTTAAATGGCTTTATAATCATTTTTTACTCATAAGTATTTATTTTGTCGTTTTAGGATCCTACTTGTTATAAATTAAATAAGATCAGTTGATCTTGTATAATTTTGAATGATAGGTTTGTCAAATGACATTTATCAATAATTGATTCAAGAGAATCTTTATTCTCTCTTTTATCTTTTTGTTTATTCAATATCTCAAATATTTTATTTCAACTGTTTTGCATTATTATGATGATACAAGTATTACAACGAATTTCTTCAACTGAACTTCTATGTGGATAACCCTTTACTTTGACAGAGCTTTTTAACCCTGATAAATAATGCAAACATTTGATTCAAATATAGAGAGATTTTGAATTAAACATTAATTATACACTGTAGTGTACTAATAATCCTTTGCTGTTTTATCTGTAGACTTTCTTTGAATATGCCATAAATTTACCTAATTCTACTCTCTCCTCTATTTTATCTATACAAACTTTGCTTAACATAAGACAAAATTTGTTCATTTGTTATGATTACGTAATATATTATATAAGTAATTTGCCACTTTAACTATTATATTTGCATCGCCACCGTATAGCCACTTTTGAAAACAATTGTTTGATAAATCTAAACAATTTTTTTACAAACTAATTAAATATATTTTATATTATAAACGTTTTATATGTATCGCTGATAATATTGTTACAGAAAAAGTAAAGATCAGAGAAGTTGAATAACACAAATGTCATCTGGTTCTTATAACGATATATCTACACCTGCGGTGTGTACATCATGTTTGGGGAATAATCCATATATTGAAATGATAAGAGAAAAAAATGGTTCTCAGTGTAAACTATGTACTAGACCATTTACAGTTTTCAAATGGGCACCAACTAGAGGCCGTAATGGTGCTAATGCTTTTAAGAAGACAGTGATATGTTTGACTTGTGCCAGATCTAAAAACTGTTGTCAGGCATGTATGCTAGATTTAAATTTTGGAATAGATCTTACCACTAGAGATCAGTTAATAAAAATGGCTGAAAAGAGCGGTATTAACCCTTTGAGAATATCGCCAACAACACAAGACCCACAAAATCAAATAATGAAAATGTACCAGGCTTCACAACTTGAGAAAAAATATGCTTTAGAAGGAGAAGTTGGTATAGAAGATGAACAAAGTAAATATGAAAATTCCAAGGCATTGCTTACAGGAATTACACAATTAGCAGATAAGAAAAAACAGTTAAATAAACCTAACTCAAAAAATGAGAAAAATACAAATACATCAACAGAAGAAAAATTGAGCACTAAAGATATACTAAGACTTTGCAAGAATCTTCCATTCAATGGTACATTGAGTAGGCCTCCAACTAGCAGTAAGATTAAGACTCTATTTATATTTGGAATAGATGATCAAACATCAGATTATTTGATTAAAGAGAAATTCAATGATTTACTAGGAGAACCAAGGGGATCTATCAAGAAAGTTGAGTCTTTGTGGATTAATCATAAGGGACGTTTTGGGTTTGTTGAATTAACAAGTAGATCGGTCGCTGAAACTTTGGCTAGCATTATACTTGACCAACAAACAACTGGTAAAGTTGAAGGTAGTTCAGAACCATACCAATGGCCTTGCTTACTACTTATTAATAAATGTCCTGTGCGAGTTTGTTGGTCTGGTAAGAGCATTTACAACGATGGTGGATCGAGCTCTGAATTTGCAAAGATTAGATTGATTGTTAAAAAGCAAATGATCAAGTTTGCTGAAAAAGATCAAGGGAAAGAATCCAATAAAAGAAAATTAGATGGCTCAAATAGCGAATCAAATACTAAAAAGCCTAAACCAAAGGTGTTACCTCCATTACCAGGAAAGGCAGTTCAGTATAAATCCATGAAATCTGATTACGAATTATGAGTTAATAGATAGATAGTTGCAATTCTAATTTGAATCAAATAATACAGAAAGTTAATATATATGTATATATATATATATATATTGGTAGTTGTTAATTATATCTTCTAGTTAGAAATCAAACCAATATGCCGTAGTATTCGCATCTTTTGTACTTTTTGGTCAAAGACTCCCACTGGACAATAAATCTGTCGGTTATAGGTAGAAGTAGCAAACCTGTAAGACTCAATCCATTAACTCTTGCCAAACTTTCAACGTAAACTATATTAGTATGACAAAGCCCTAAAACTTTTAAAATAAATAATGTGTAAGCAATGGGAACTGCAGTTCCTGGTCCATTGACAAGGAATACATCTGGATAAGTAAGTGTTTTTAAAGCCAACTTGTAAATCGCTATCACAGTGCTGTAGGAAGTTCTAAAAATTGCAGACAGCTTTCCTTCTCCTATGAGTCTGGCTCTAGGTAGTACACAATATGATACTTTCCCAGTGTATTCTGGTTGTTCTTTTTCGAATTTTTCAATGTTTAATGAAGATGTCTGATCTCCTGATGATAGTATGTACTGTCTGTCAAAATGAGATAAATTCTCAAACTGGGACAAAATACGAATCATTTCACCAGTATGACCACCGGATCCAAGCAATATTAGCATGTTCAATTTCTCATTTGGTAACTTGAAAATAGATTTCTTGTGTTTAGTATCATAGTGGCATGAAGGTAAAACATATATTATTCTAAATACCAATATAATCAAAGGTATTAGTATACAAGTTGTTATCAATGTAAATGTGGATTCATCCATTGTTGTTACTATTGTTATAGTCCAATATTTTGTAGTTGTGATACTGTTGGTGTATAGTAGTAGTAAAAGAGACTTAATACTGAAAAATGCATACATCTTTAAATATTTACTTGAATAAATTTGAAGTACGTGCGCTCCTGCGCTGTGCACTGTGGGAATAATAAATATTTGTATGTATCTTATCTTTTGGATAGCTTACTATCAAACTTCATTTTCCAGTTGTAGAGGTTATATGGTATACATTCATTAACAGATTAGAACTTTAATATCAATTTTCTGAAAGTTGGTGTTTTTTTATATAAGGAAATTATACGGCATCTTTCCCCCTTAATAATAAGTCAAGCTCAAGTGCAATTACTGGATTTTTGCCATCGTCAGTTTTACTTTAAATTATTTTAATAAGTATCCAGGTGTCTTAAATCATCAAACAGTTATTACAATACAATTAATAAGATGTCATCATATGCAGATGAACATAACACTCGAGAAGAAGAACGTAATCAGCAAGATACTAGTGCCAATTCTGATCACGATCAACGATACCAAGAATTTTTAGAGAGATTTTTAAGTGAGTCAAGAAGGTTGATGGTTGATAGAAGATGGGAATCCAATCAGACCCCAGGATCAGATTTACAACAAGCTTCAATGAATGAAATTATGCTCCGAGCTTCAAGTATATTCTCTACTGCAGATTTAGATTCATTTGGAACAGGCGAACAAAAAGGAGTGAGTGATGAATTTTTAGATACTCTAGAGAGAGTCTCCATAAAATCAATAGCTAAAGATAAATGCTGTCCAATTTGTACTAATGAATTCCATTCTGAAAAATACCCTCTAATTGTGGAATTACCTTGTAATGCTAATCATTATTTCGATTTGGATTGTATCTCTTCTTGGTTAAAAATCAACAAGACATGTCCTTTATGTAGAATTGATGTTACCGTGGGAAAAAAGAAGGAAATTTACGTGGATAGTGAAGAAGAAGATATGAATGAATGGGAACTTTATGGTTAAATAAATACGAATACTAATTACTAAAGTAACAATAATAAATAAGTTTAGATTTCTTATTATGTTTGAATTTTATATATACAGTTAGGGTAATGTTTTATGGCAACAACAAAAAATAACGTAATTAATTACTATTAGTTTCCAACAGCCTTGGCTTTCACTTCTTCAATTTCTTTTTCTGACATGTGTTTAGTGAACATTGGATCTTCAAGTAATTCCAAGACTCTTTGAGCAACAGCGCTTTGTTTTTCTTTACTCAATGATTCAACAGTATCTGATAGATCTGATAAGACAGTAGCATCCTTTTGGCCTAATGACTTCATACCTTCAGAAATACCTAATGGTTCTTGAACATACATGTGACACTTGACACCAACACCCCAAACGGAATTCTTGGTGATAACACTTAACCACATGTCAATAACTTCTGGATTTGAATCCCAAATTCTAATTAATCTTGAGTGTGTTCTTCTTTCAAAATTTTCCTTTGATTTAGCATTAATAAATGGTGCTCTATTGACAGTCCATCTTTCTCTTCTAACTGGTAGTGGTTTCGGTCCTGTAGCAGGTAATCCTAAGTAATATGCAGCTCTTAATGCAAAATCACAGAAAAATTCCAAGTTTCTTGAATCAAAACATCTGAAAGTTGCTTCTGCTTTTAAATGGCCATGCACAATATCGTGTTTTAATGGAGCATAGTAATTTAATTCTGTGTTAATTGGCATAGGTTTTTCAATACCTGGAACAGAAGTTAATTCTGTTAGTGTTTTAGGATTGTAGTCATTGTTGAAAGTATCTATAAGACTTGCCTTGGCTTGTTTTTCTTCATCAATTTTTGGAGTAACCATTGAACTCAATTTCAAATCGGCAAGTTTTTCTATTTCTTGATCCAAATTACTTGATGCATTTTTCAAAAGTATTGATGCTTGAGAAAATTGTCTCTTTGTGATAGAAGTAAATGACCCCACCTGACTTTTAATTCCTAGTTTTAACATTTTGTTTCAAAGTACTTCTATTGCTGTGTAGTCTCTCTTTGTTAACAGAAATTATCGCCCATATAACTTGTAACAAAACCTTTTAAAAATATATATATTTAAATCTATTATTCAATGCCATATCATACAAATTCTCACACTTTTTTTTTTTTCTTCGTCCAAAAAAAAGAAGAAAAAAATTTGAAACTATATATTATTTACACGTAATTAAAATTAGCAGAACTTGAAAAAAAAAAAACATTTTATTTTTTTTTTTTTTTTTGTGTCTTTTATGGCTTCAGATGCCAGTCTAATCTATAATGTATAGAAAACTCTTGGATTATAATTCAGATAACGTATCATATATCAGGTTCTTGGAAATACAGATATATTATACAAAGAAAGAAAAATATTCTCCTTGTAATTTTGTGTTTCTTTCTTGAGATATATTGAAAAAAATGGGTAAAAGTAGTAAAGATAAAAGAGATTTATACTATAGAAAAGCCAAAGAAGAAGGGTGGAGAGCAAGATCAGCTTTCAAGCTTCTTCAACTGAATGAACAATTTGAGCTTTTCAACAACGTTTCCCGTGTGGTTGATTTATGTGCTGCCCCAGGCTCATGGTCTCAAGTGCTTAGCCGTGAAATTTTTGACAATAATAAGAATGAAAATAAAGAAGACAAGAAAATTGTTGCTGTCGATTTGCAACCAATGTCTCCAATAGATAATGTTATTACATTACAAGCAGATATTACACATCCTAAAACTTTAGAACGTATCCTTGATATTTTTGAAGGTAAGAAGGCCGATTTTGTGTGTTCAGATGGTGCTCCAGATGTGACAGGTTTACACGATTTGGATGAATATATTCAAGGTCAATTAATTTTAAGTGCTTTACAATTAGCCACATGTATTTTGAAAGAAGGTGGTACATTTACTGCAAAGATTTTCAGAGGAAGAGATATTGATTTATTGTATAACCAACTAGGATATTTATTCGATAAAGTGATATGTGCTAAACCTAGATCTTCAAGAGGAACATCCTTAGAGTCATTTATTGTTTGTATTGGATACCGTCCAAGAGAAGGATGGATTCCAACTTTAAACCCAGAGTTATCAACTGAAGAATTTTTCCAAGAGTTAAATATAGGAAGAAGTAAGTTGACTGAAACATTAGACGTTGATTTAGAAGAAAGAAAAGTTGCACCTTTTGTTGCATGTGGTGATTTAGAAACAAGTTATGATTCAGATGCTACATATAGTTTGGAAAATCATATCGAAAGAGTTAGTTTGGATCCAGTACAAAGTCCAACAGCACCACCATATAAGAAAGCTTTGGAATTAAAGAGACAAGGTGGATTGAAAATCATCAAATAAGTAATATATATCGTTTGTAATTTCAATTAATAATTCTACATTAAAAATATGGGAAAGAAGCATTATGAAATTCATTAAAAAGTTTAATTATATAAATAAGTATATAGAAATCAGAGAAAGGGAAAAAAAACAGAATCTGTTGAAATCTATTCAGCATTAATCTTTTCAGAAATCTTGGCTTGTTGAACTAAGTTTTCTGGAGCATCGAATTCATCTAACATAATTTCAACTAATCTGATCTTATCTGGAACATTGAAAGCAGCGTCTTTTAATAATGCATCAGTTTCACCAATAGTAGAGACTTTAATATTTTCGTAAGTATGGTTAGTACTGAATAATTCTAAAATCTTTGAGTGATCCCATGGTTGAATGTTGTTATATTCTTTAGTTGGACCGTGAATTAATTTTTCAATTGTGTAACCATTGTTATTCAAGACGAATAAGTATGGGTTTAACTTCCATCTACAACAATCAGAGATGGCTTGAACAGTTAATTGTAAAGAACCTTCACCTGTGAATAAAAGAACTCTCTTCTTAGGATCAATTTCTTCAGCTGCAAATGATGCACCAGCTGCACAACCAGTGGCAAAACCAATTGAACCATAAAGCACTTGAGAGATACCAATAACTTGGTCTGGGAAGTGAGTTTGAATGATACCAAAAGCAGAAGTACCAGTTTCTGAAACGATAACATCACCAGGTTGGATAAAAGTGGAGATTCTCTTCCATAACCATTCTTGAGTAACAATTTCTTTAGGTGGGGATTGTAATGACTTGTATTCTTGAGGAGAAGTTGGTAAAGCGACAGGCTTGTATGACTTTAAGTATGATGGTAAAGCATTAGTCAATTTTTCCAAGACGGATTGCATTTGAACACCTGGATAAGTAGCAGCCTTAACCTTTGTGAAATCGGAATGGAATTCAACAACATTCTTAGTAGAATATTGGTAAGAGAATGAACCAGTATTGAAATCTGACAATAAACCACCAATTGATAAGACTAAATCGGCAGATTCAACGGCAGTTTTAACATCAGGCTTGGATAAGACACCAACGTAAATACCACCAAATCTTGGGTGGTCTTCAGAGATACCAGATTTACCCATTGGAGTGGCAAAGACTGGGAATTGAGTAACATCGGCTAATTTAGAAACGATATTCTTAGCTTCATGTCTTAAAGCACAGGCATCGACTAAAATGATTGGGTTCTTAGCTTGTGAAGCTAAAGATGTAATTGTTTGTAAAACTTCAGCTTCTGATTCATCATCATTGGCTTGTAATGATATATCAATCTTTGTGTTTAATAATGAAGATGGAACTGACATTTCAACGAAATTGGATGGTAATGCAATGTAAACTGGTCTCTTGTAAATGTAAGCATCTCTAACAATACTATCGAATTGAGCTGGAGCGGTATTAATATCATCAATTGAAATAGCTCTTAATGAAATTTCCTTTGAAACCTTCTTGAAAACATCAAATCTACCATCACCTAAAGTATGGTGTAATAAAAGTTTCTTTTCACTTGCCTTTGTTGATGGAACACCAACAATATGGACAACTGGGACGTGTTCAGCAAATGAACCTGCAATACCATTAACAGCAGATAATTCACCAACACCAAAGGTAGTAATTAAACATGATAAACCTTTAACTCTGGCGTAACCATCAGCCGCATACGCAGCATTTAATTCATTGGCATTACCAGCCCATCTTAAACCATCAACTTCATCAATATGATCAAGTAAAGCTAAGTTGAAATCACCTGGAACACCAAAGATGGTACCAAGGTTTAATTGTCTTAATCTTTCAAAAAGGAAACGACCTAATGGGATTTCTTCTGGATAAGTCATTTTTTGTGTTTTGTTAAATTTAGTTAAAATTTGTATGTGAGTTGTTTTAAAAATATAGTAATTATATATTAATTGCTATGCTTTTTAATAAATAATTAATAATTGATAATTAATAATAATAATAAATTAAAAATTAAATGGTAATAACAATATCTTAATTAAAGTTGGAATATACATCATTATTTATATGAAAAATAAAACTTTATTCAATTCAAATTGAATCACTAAATAACACTAATAAGCGTAAGATAGCCATCCGAGATTTCATAAAAAAAAAAAAAAAGAAAAAGAAAAAACTATATGTTAAGACCGAAAAATAACCTTCTCTATGGAATCATATGGTAAATTCTCCTGTCAATCTGATTATTGATAGATATCACTAAATGGTTAATATGATTCAAAAATATTATTCTCACTCATTGCACCATTTGAAAATTAATAAAGTTTTATAAATTATATACTACTCTCCGAGCCTCTCCGTAATATAAATTATGACATGATTTAATAATATATTATGCAACTGATCGTCGCACTATTTTTGCCCACGCGCGCGCACAATTTATATAAATTTATCACATCACCAGATTTATATAAATATTTTAAATTTTTAATATTCTTATAAATAGATGATTATATAATATCTCACCTCAGTCATATTCGGACAAATACGGAAAAACTCGATTCTTTGGCTGTAATCAATTAACGCGTGGGAGAGAGTGGGAGGTTATAATATTAAGCATCTCTTACTAATTTTATATAATCACATTATACATTTTCATAATTATGTAATCATGTATATATATTATATAATATATACACCGCCTGCTAATTCTCTGTTTTAGAATTATAACGGATAAACTACTTTTTGAAATATATAATATATTATTTCATTAATATATTTTCATTTTCAACGTTTGTTTTATTTTGTATAGATTAACTGCGCCAGTTGTTACAAATTTTATATTTGTCTACTTTAAATAGTTTCTCTTATTCTATCTTTCTAATTATATATATATATTAATCGGCGGTGTATATGTACATCATACATCTTATATATCATATATATTAGTAATATACTACTATTGTAATTATATAATTAATATATATATTCGAGTGGGTGTTGTGCACTGCATACTACATATGGTACGATGTCTAGATTAGTATCTTGAAATATGATAATAGGGCTTTTTTAGATATGTATTACATATGTTTTTTTTTTTTAAAAAAAACCTTATCAACACTGTCTTCTAATGTGAAATAAGAGTAAGAGTATTTAGCTAATATGGTTTTGTCTCAAGTAGTGTGTCTTTTATTTTCTCATTAGACGTATACAATTACTAATTTTTTCAATCTATTCAAACTATTAGTATACACTATACAAGCTAGTATATTAAGTGTATTGTTATATATACATATATATGTTGTATTACATGAGAAATGTGTAAGCAAATAAATTAGCTATAGCGATCACTTATATAAGCGCGCGCTAACAGTCTGCGTACGGTTAAATATATATATATATATATAAATTGTAGGGACAAACGGTAGTGTGTCACAAATATCCAGCAGGGACTAAACCCCGGAGTGCCCAGTTCAGGAACAAGCTCAGCCATCGCGCAGAGTAGCCGGACGCCCGTTTTTCATTGTATTTTATTCAATGGTTATTTACCAGTATAAAGGCATGATAGGATCATAAGGTCTAGGCCCAAATTTTATATTATATAATATACATTATATAATATATTTATATCTCTTAAATGAATATTATTACAGAATAATAACAAATGGCAAGTGGCAAACTGCAAACTGCAAATGAGCCCTGGCCTGAAAACTGATAGTACCGCGGGCATATACAAATATATATATATGTACGTTTATATAGGTATGGACTATATCATACAAGTATACGCGCGGGGTACAATTATATACAATATATTATATACAATATATAATATATATTATTATTATATATTATATATTTCATCATAAACTAAAATAAATCATATCTGTATAATACACTATCATAGTTACAGACTTTTATATTTGCACATTGAACAGCATTTATTTTGCAATTAATGCAGAGAGTTTTAATAATTTTCTCATAATCTGTAAGAAAAGAAAAGTACAAGAGATTGGCTTTCAAGAATTCTAATTATTATATAGTAAAAATTTGTTTCTTTTTCCCCAACTACTGTACCTTGTGCAGCATCTTGTATGTATATGACATAATTACATTCTAAGCAAGATGTAGAATAATCTTCTATATGAAGTTTAAAAAACAGAAAATCAATAAGAAAAAGCTTTTTGCACTTTCTTTTTACGTGACCCTCTATAATTTATCTATATGCAAACTTTAAGTTAGTGAGATTTGTAAAATAACTTTCTCTAGTTAGATGCATAGATATAACGAACTAGGGAACTTTTTTGGCCACAATAAGCAAGATTGGAAAAACCCATTTTGCTTATCTTCCACGTGTATAGTAGAGAAAAAGTGATTAGCGCAAGTGGTTTGTTCATTTTTTAGTTGTTTATTTACATTTTAATTTCTGACTAATAATACACAGTTACTCAACAAAGTTGTGAAAAAGGGAATTTGAAAAATTTGAAAAATTTCCTGCAGGTTATTACCTTATTAGTAATTCCCCCCAAACATTCCTGTTTTATATTAGCACTAAAAAAAAACTATTAAACTCTGAATGGATAAAAGGAAACAAAGAAGATCGCATATATTAAAAGGTACCTCATTGATGTATCTCAGTGCTTTATTGTTGAAGTTTTGTTGAAAAAATAATAATTTGAAAAATGAAAAATGAAAATGAAAAATGAAAAATGAAAAATGAAAAATGAAAAATGAAAAATGAAAAATGAAAAATGAAAATACAATAGATGAAGATAAGTAGACTGTATAAAAGTTTAAAATTATAAAATTACCATGGTTTTTTGAGGCTTAGTAAAACTTTATCCTTATAAATTATAGAGAAAAAAGAAATAACTTATCATCTACGCAAGTTTAATATAACATGTTTTGGTGGTACATAGCGGGAACTATTGATTCATTTTGTGATACAGCGAAGTTGACTGTTAAGTTTCTCGATTTCTAGTTTTATATAAAAATTCAGTTGAGGTGGGCTGCTTTGCATTCAAATCTATTTAGTACCCTAAATTTTTAATTTTTTTCCCATGGTTTAATTTACGTTTTTTCAAATTTTACCAAATTTACTAATTGGGCCCTGTGGTGAGTGGCGTTGAGCTGCGGTATCTGTAAATTTAATTGTATATTAAAGTTTAAGATATTCAAAGCTATATATATATATATACGTACGTACATATGGCCGTACGTACCGTACACGTACGTACACGCGCATTCTTAAAACACATGTGAAAAAAGTAAAGGTGCGGCAAATATATGAATTTTTAGAGATTGCAAGGACTTTGTCGATGACGATATCCTTTACATTGTACCGTTGTCGTTGTCGTTGTCGTTTGCTTTCATTTCGATGTAGTACGCAGTATAGTTATCTACGATGCCCTATAACAAATGTATATATATATGTTATATATATAAAACAATCTGACTAATTATATAACGGCTATCTGCAGATGCCGATCCTTTTTGTTGTTCTTGTTGCTGCTGCTGTTGCTGCTGCTGCTGCTGTTGCTGCTGCTGTTGCTGCTGCTGCGTTGCTGCTGTTGCTGTGTTTTTTTATCATTATTATTTAATAAGAAATGGTTTCAGCTTTTAATTATTTTTATAAAATAATTTACTCGCATAGCTAAAACAGCTGCAAACAGTAACAGGAAGCAGAAGCAGCAGCAGTAGCAGCATCGAAAGCAGCAGCACACGTAACACCGGAAGCAGCAACTTTTTTTTTTTTGTTTGGCAACTCCCAATGTGTGTTAGGCTCTAGCACGTGTGGCTTTTCAAATACTTTAAATATATGTGTTTAATTCTATCTACTAATTATATATATATATATATATATATATATATATATATTATATATATCTTGATGTAGATATATATATATATGAAGAATCAAGCAAGGATTATTGTATAATTAGATCCATGCTTCATTCAATCCCCATAAATTACATATAAAAAATAACAAGAGATATTACAAGTCGCAACTGTCCCATGCACAATATTTATTATATATATATTTAAATTACAGAAGACACTGCATGGCACATAAATGCCTAACCCTCGAGTTTATAAAATTGTGCAGTTGTAACTCCCACTCCGCATAACTTATCCACCGCCGACTCTATTTAATTTTTTGCATGTAAATTATATACTTTGTGCATGTATGTATGTATAACTTCGGTTGGTTGTAGTGTATAAAAGTAAAAAAAAATTATATGGGATAAATATATAATATGTTATTATATATTATATATTATATAATATATATTATATAGTATATTTACAACATTTTAAAAATTCCCATAATTCTGCAGTGTAATTTTTTGTTTTATTCTATAATTTACCTCTTCACCCCCAGGTCCTCTTTGTCTACCAATAGCCACTGCCCCTGTGTTTATTTTTAGTATATAATATATATGTTTTTTTGTTTTCTTGTCATTTCTATGTTTAAATATATACGACTGTACAGTTTAATAGAAGAGAGGGGTGAATTAGGGAGAACAAGAAATATAGCAACCATGGGTTTGAGGCCACTTGGGAAATAAAAGTACTTCCCGTGGCATTAGTTTCATCTTTTTAGTAATGTTTTCAATATGCTTAAAAAGAAAACTTAGAACTTTAAGAAAATTGGCTGCTTCACTGTTTTGTTGTACAAGTCTATAATAACAATAGTACGTACGTTAAGAGTTTATTAAAAATTAAAAAAGGGAAATTGCCACTTCAAACCCCTTGTCGAATAAAGAATTGTTCATCCCATTTCCTACTATACCTCATATATACCCATATAAGACATTGAACATTGTGTTAGTTTGTTCGATTTCAGGGCATTTCGGCTGTTACATTTGGTTTCTTTTTTTTTTACATTCTTTTTTTTTTCTTTTCTTTTTTCCTTTGTTGTTGTCTGTTTCTATATATGTATTGCCTGTAGTCTTCTTTGTCGTACTTATAGTTACTCGGAGTTTTACAAACTTTAATTACTCGTCCAGTAATTTACTATATTAGTGTATACTATATAATATATTTCCAAAGAGGAAACATGGAAAGATTAATATACACAAAGGAAGAATGTTCTTTCAAAGAAAAAAAAATAACGATTTACTGGGCATGCTTCAATTTCGCCAAAATTTGAATGTACGCGTACGTACGAAATTTTAAATGGTGGCATCAGAGAGAATATTAAGGAGATTAATTAAATAATTATTAATTAATGGCATAAACTTGACCGATATTTTTGTTAAAGAATATTAAAATATGCACCACCGTTGATGATCCCATTGGCGTATTGAGTTCTTACCAATAAATTAAAAGTTATTGGTGTTTATATAGGATTTATATTTAATTATGTATTTTATTTATGTATGTATATATGCATATATGCATGCACTGGCGTATATGTACATGTACATCAGATCAGTAAATTTAATAAAGATGGAGGGAGTCTGCAATGTACCGTTTTTATTAATTTTAATTTGAATGTTTTTTGTGTTTTTTCATTTATTAAAAAATTATTTTGTGAATTTGTTGTGTGTGTCCACTTTGTGCTGCCTGCATCCTCCCATTCAGTATTGTGTTTATGTGTTGTGTTAAGTGTGTGATTGGTTTGGGATATCTTTTTTTTTTTTGGTGTTGTGCCTTGTCTTGTCTTGCCTTGTCTTGTATTGTCTTGTCTTGTCTTGTCTTGTCTTGTCTTGTCTTGTCTTGTCTTGTCTTGTCTTGTCTTTAAGCTAAGCAATTATAGGGGGAGGAGGGTGTGGGCGCATTATTATTCAATTCCTGTTAGTTTTTTTTTTTACCGGGGCAATTTATAATCCTTGATGTACGTTAATTATACAGCAATTTATTAAATTTCGTCTATTAATTTTATAAAAGATTCTATATATAAAACATATATATGTATGTGTGCGTAAATACCTCCGTATGTATGTAGGACAGTATGTACTTGAATATTTTAATTTTGTTTATATATACTTCCATGTGTGTCTGATATGTATTATCTCTAAAAAATTATAGAAAAGAGGAAAGAAAGAAGAATTATAGAATTTTTGGTCTATATTTTAACGCATTATATATATATCATATATTATTCGCTTATTTTCTTATTCAAATATAGATATTTATATATATCTATTCATCTTGTGAATATATCTTCATCTTGTCTCCTTTCATTCGTTTGAGTACTGCGTGTGTGTGATACTTTTTTTTTGTGTTTTCTAAAGGTTAACAGATGAACCAACCAACTTTTCATCCTTTAAATGGCTCAGTCGCGGGGAGATCTATCCCTGGTATTCATTCATTACCACTGAGCGATAATTCAAATAAACATCCTTCACAATGTTACCCTGCTACCTCTTCAACACCACCCCAGATTCAACCCCAAGATCAACAACAGTATATGATTTCGCCAATATCAGGAGTGTCTGCAACAGGAGCAGGAGCAGGTACTGGAGCTGGGTCGGTGGCAGGAACAGGGTTAGGAATAGGAATAGGAATCAACACGGGGTCAACTCAACGTTCACTATCATATCCAAATCAATATACTTATCCACGGTATCACACTAACAATAGTAAAAGTCCAAATTTACTCTCAGAATCGCAACATCAACTACAAGCAGGATCAATGAAGCCTTTAAGTGTTCGTACTTTTAGAGCGCATACATTACCAACAATTTCCTCCTATCAACAGTATAACTCACCTCAGACGTATGACGCTCCATATTTTGTCTCTCCAAGTTCAGAAATATTATCGCCAGAACCTTTATCTTCTTCTATAGAGTGTAATAAAAGAAAAAGAAGAAAGGCACATGAAGTTGATAGAATTTATAAATGTAATTTTGAAAATTGTCAAAAATCTTATGGTACGCTGAATCATCTCAATTCTCATATTGTCTTGCAACAACATGGGAATAAAAGATCACCAACTGAGTTCAAAACATTAAGAGAAGACCAAAAGAGGAAAAGAAAAGCTGAAAAGGCAAGACTGAAAGGTTTTAGAAGTGTTGAATCATTATCAGCAAGATTTATGAGTGGTAGCAATTTAGATAATTTCCAAAGACAGATCGATGATAATGGATTCGCAAGGTATGATTATAAACCTGAGATGCCATATCATCATAGTAGGCCAATATTAATACAAGGTCCTGTTGCTCCTCCTCCACCTCCTCCACCTTTTGCCAAAATGAAACCTTATTCGAAATATCAGTATGAAACTAGGGTTGATGGTGTTCTTTACAATCAGCGCTACAGCCATCCCCAGCAACACACAGGTCAATATTTACATAAGAGTCAGTCAAGAATGAGTTCTTCACAGAAGTATCAATTTCAGCAGCAGCAGGGATATCAACAACATCAGCCATACCAGCAACCGCAACAACAACAACAGCAGCAGCAGCTACAACAACAACAATACTCTGGTATTATTCAAGGATCCACTTTCAATCAGCCTCCATCCAAAAGCTACGCAAACCCTGAAAATAACCAATCATACTCTGTAGCTTACTACTGAAGCTCTCTCTTATTTTACAAATACTTTTTATTGGGTTTCAGGTTACGGTTTCTGGATTCCAAATGAGTCTTCGTTTTTCTGAATACTTACCGCTTCATTATTTAAATAATAGTGCTACCGTGTGACAAGAAATAAATTTGACTCTTATTCTTCACTCTATATAATATATATTATACACTTTTCTATATATCTAGACAGAGTTCTTTGCTATTTGCTTTTATTAGATTCTTTTCTTTTCTTTCTCAAAAACTTTCTTTTGGCTTTTCTTCAGTCATATTTGTATTTTAATTTATTTGGTGCTTCCTTAGATTAGTGAACGTTAAACAGTATATGGGTCTATTTGTTTTACTTTGTCCCCGTACTTACATTATTCTATTCTTCGTCCTCTTTTTCTTTTTTCTCTTTTCTTTTTCTTTTTCCTTTTTATTCAGTTATTCACCTCCCTAGATTTTTACTTGAATTTCAAAAATGATATATATTATAGTTTCATATTTAAAACTTTTCTTTAGATAGACATTAACAAAGTATTTTGTAAATAAAGTATATTGAATTATTTGAGACTCAACTTCAGTGTTTAAATATGATATTTACACTCAAATCAACATAGTAAAAGATTTAAACATTCACTCTTTTTATTGCTGCCTATTTCAATAGAAATTTGTGAATTGAACCAATTAAAATAAAATTGGCTGCAAATTTTCAAATTTGTAGGGTCAAAGGAGATTCCCGCGTGCTACTTCTGCGGTTAAATTTTTTCTCGAATTTTGTGTTGCTGTTTTTTTTTTTCCTCTCTTGTTGGGTAATTTATTCTGTTCCTTTCAAAAAAAAAATTTTTAATAATGAAACATATTATTTATATTCAAGTATGTCTATATAGTTGAAAAAAAAGGAGAAATAATTATATTTCAAACAACTTCCTTAGAAAAAAAGAGAAAACTTTATAAGAAAAAAAAGGAAAATTAAAAAGTTTCTAATTACATAGGAAGATAGCTGTTTATATATATACTGAAGAAAAATAAAAGAAATTTGAAAAAAAAGAAATTTATTCAATCAAATTGATTAGTTCTTTTCTTTTTCATCACCTTTAACTAAAGCATCTGGCTTTAAGGTTGGGAATAATAAAACTTCTCTAATAGTGTTAGAATCAGTCAAGAACATGGCTAATCTATCAATACCACAACCCCAACCACCAGTTGGTGGTAAACCGTATTCTAAAGCATTACAGAAAGTTTCATCGACTAATTGAGCTTCATCGTCACCTTGATCCTTTTGTCTAGCTTGTTCTTCGAATCTAGCTCTTTGGTCAAATGGATCATTTAATTCAGTATAAGCATTACAGATTTCTTTGGTAGCAACGAAAACTTCGAATCTTTCACATAAACCTGGAATATCTCTGTCATATTTAGCTAATGGAGACATCATTTGAGGGTGGCCAAAGATGAAAGTTGGGTTGATACACATGTCTTCTAATTCACCAACTAACTTGTCTAACATTCTAGCGTTAGTTAATGGAGGAGCACAATCTAATTTATGTTTAATTAAAATACTCTTTAAGAATTCACCAGTTTCAGCGGTGTGTAATTGATCTCCTGGTGGGAATTTAACATCAAAGACATTTTCTAATTCTTCAATCATGTTAAGTCTCTTCCATGGTCTAGAGAAATCTAAAGTTAATTCTTTACCTTCTGGACCTTCTGGGTGGAATTTAATCTTATAATCACCAGTGATTTCTTTAACCATTTCTGAGAATAATAATTCAGTCATGTTCATTAAATCATAAACATCGGCATAAGCTTCATAAAATTCACAAGTGGTAAATTCAGGGTTATGGGTCATATCAATACCTTCATTTCTGAATTGTCTACCAATTTCATAAACTCTATCCATACCACCAACAACTAATTCTTTTAAGAATAATTCAGGAGCAATTCTCATAAACATATCCATATCTAAATCGTTGTGGTGAGTAATGAAAGGTTTAGCAGTAGCACCACCAGCAATAACATTCATCATTGGAGTTTCAACTTCAATAAAATCTCTGTTATCTAAGAATCTTCTAATATAAGAGATAATTCTTGATCTAACTTTGAAAGTTTCTCTTGTATTTTTATTCATAATTAAATCTAAGTATCTCTTTCTGTATCTAGCTTCTTGATCTTTGAAACCATAATGTTCAGTTGGTAACATGTGTAAACATGGAGTTAATAAAGTAACTTTAGTGGCAAAGACGGATAATTCACCATCACCACCTTTAGCTGGATTAGTAACACCTGGGTAACCTTCAACACCAATAATATCACCTCTTCTTAATAATTCATGCATTTCTTGGAAATCACCTTCGGCATCTTGAGCTTGAGCCATAATTTGTAAGTTAACACCTTCACCTGCTAAGTTATAGAACTTTAATTTTGAACCAGATTCTCTCTTAACCATAATTCTACCAGCAACTGAAACTTTAATATCTGGTAAAGTTTGACCTTTAGTTAAGTAGGAGTAAGTTTCTCTAAATTTATCTAATCTTAATGAAACATTAAATTTATGAGGATAAGGATTAGTCTTTGATTCTGGTTCTCTTAAATCATTAATTTGAGCAGATCTAATTTCAAAATATTGATTTGGATTTAAAGTAGTCATATCATCCTTTTTCTTAGTAATCTTTGGTGCAGTTTCAGCAGCTTTCTTGGCCTTTTCAGCTTTCTTAGCTTCTAAAGCTCTAAGCTTTTGTCTCTTCTTCAATTCAGACTTTGAAACTTGTTCACCAGTAGCTTCATCTAAATAAGTCTTTTGTAAAGTTTCTGCAACTGCATCAACTTTTTGTTCTTCAGACATCTTGTAATATTATATATGAATTAATCCTAAGAATTTTATTGAAAAAAAAAAAAACACTAAAACCATCCATCTTCAATACCAATATTAAATAAATTAAACTAAAAAATTAGAATTGTTTAGTTACTGATTGATACTCTCTCTCTCTCTCTTTCCTTCGATGGAATCTCAATCTTTTTTTTTTTTTTTTTTATGTGTACGCAATTCAATTTTGGCAGTAAATTTTTTTCTTTTTTTTTTTCTTTTTTTTCTTTTGGTTTGGCGACAAAAAAAAAAAAATTTTTTTTTTTTAACAACTACAATTGATTATATAATATATAATGTAATCTATAATTACTCAATGTATTATGTAAGCTTTTTGAATTTTTTTCAAAAAAATTGGCAAGGGCTGCATAACCAATTATTCTAATTAAAAAAATTGTGATTATATAATCCATTGGTTGAGTTTAAAATTTAAAATAATTTTTGTCGCGTAAATAACAAATTACATAATTGATTATATAATTGATTTTTTCTTTTTTCTTTCATTAACAAAAAAATTTTCCAAAAAAAAAAAATTGAGAGAGAGAGAGAGAGGAAAGGAAGAGATTGTTTGGTAACATGTATTATATAAAATTGTTTAATCACTAATTTATCAAGTCTATATATATAGTTTAATTTTAAGAAATTTCACTTATTATATATACTATATCAAATTTATATTCAAGATGTCACAATTATCGTAAGTCTTTCTTTTGCAAAATATTTATACGTTTTTATTCTATATAACTTTGATTAGAATGAAAATATATAAAAAGAATAAAAATTTTCTCTATGTTTTTTACTAACACAATAATCTTCTAGTATTGAATTAAATGCAAGTGTTGCTTTAAAGCTTGCCAAGATAGGTGCAGAAACTTATCCAAATATAGAATCCGGACCAATTTATGGTCTTGATGAATCAAGTTCATTAGTTACTATATCTCATGTTTTCCAATTTCCAGCACAATATAACAATAGTAACAGTGATGATGTTTTCAATTTAAAAGCTTCAAATATTAAATTTCAAAATGAAGTTTTAAGTAAGCTTAAAGATACCAAAATTGGTGTTAAAGCTCTTGGATGGTTTGTCTCATCAGTTGGTGGTAAAAATTTAAGTCAAACTGTTATAGAAGCAATGACAAATTTACAAAATTATAATTTAAAAGATAGTAAAGATGAAACTCCAATTTTATTTTTAGTTTATGATCCATCAAAATCATTTGATGGTTTATTAAGTTTAAAAGTTTTAAAATTAAGTGATTCATTTTTAAAAATTTGGAGATCAGATGATAGATTTGTGTCAAAAATATTAATTGAAAATAGATTATCATACAGAAATATTTTTGAAGAATTACCAGTTAAAATTAAAAACAGTCATTTAATAAACTTGAAAATTCAAGAAGAATTTTTAACAACCGCTGAAAATGAAGATGAAAATTTAGAATTAACAAGTAATAATACTAAATCAATAAATTTAACCGCTGATCAATTATTTGATTCAATTGATAATTTAAATCATAACTTGGGTAATTTAAATTATTATCAAAGAAATATGTCAAGAGAATTAACAAAAATTAATCAATGGAAATTGAAAACTAAACAAGATAATGATGAAAAATTAAAATCTGATCCAAATGCTAAAATTGAAGAAACTGAAAAAGATTGGAATAAACATTTCAAATTACCAACTCAACCTTCCAAATATGAAAATTTAGTTATTAGTAGTTTAGTTAATAACTATTGTAATTATTTAGAAACAAATGCTGCTGTTGAATTAGTTAAAACTTCTGGTGTTGAAAAAAGTTTAGAATTATAAGAAACAAAAAAAAAGAATTATTTATCTAGAGTCTTCATTTATTCAAACCTTTTATTTATTTGTTTCTCACCACCCCATTTTCCCCTTCATACTTCATGCAATCACATTTAGATTCTGTATATGTATGTGTGTAGTTTTTTGATTTCTCTCCTTTTTTTTGTTCTTACTTTTCGTGTCTTTAGCTTACAAAAACTTTTCAACCTTCAATTTTTTACATACTAATATAATATATTATCACGTTTTTGTTATTTAAATTTCTCTCGCCTCGTAATTCATTTTAGTAAACACTGTTTTAGTAAAACTATACGTAGTTAATCTCTTTTATAAATATATTTAATACTTCTATATAAATTTTTTTAGTAATCTAGAAAGAATGTTGTATAAAAGTTAAGGGACTTAAATGACTAACTTTTTAAAAATTTGAAGTTTGTAATCTTGAGTACCAAAATCTTCAATACTTAATAAACCATCTTGAAATTTACTATTTCAAAATTCCTTTAATCATTAATCTTGAAATATATTCTCTAAATACCTAAAAATATTAGTACACCTTGACTTTTCATCAATTATAGAAAATTTGATATTTTACATGACAATGAATCTGTTGTAAAACTTTTGAAATCAAAACAAACAATTAGCCACACAAACGGGGCGCACTCGCCATCGATGAACGCGCCACGATCCAACAAAAAAAAAATCACATGAAGTAAACATCGTTTAAAAACATTTTGTTTTAAATAAAAAGGTTTGAACCAAGCAGCTGAGTTATACTATATTTAGAAATAAAACTACAATTTTGATAGAAGAACAAAATATTTATTCCTTAGTTAGACATTATCTATATACAACTTCTGTCATTTGTATAATTGTTCTTTAAAAGAAGTAACATATAATCTCAAAAAGTTTATAAAATCACCTACAAGGGCAAAAAAAAAGTAAAAAATAGAAATGCAGTACGTGGGTAGAGCAATAGGATCTGTTTCTAAAACATGGAGTTCAATTAATCCAGCCACATTGTCAGGCGCAATTGATATCATAGTTGTCGAACAAGAGGATGGTAGTCTTTCTTGTTCTCCATTTCATGTTAGATTTGGTAAATTTCAATTATTGAGGCCATCACAGAAAAAAGTTGATTTTATAGTTAATGGAGAAATCACAGATCTACCAATGAAATTGGGGGATGGTGGAGAAGCTTTCTTTGTTTTTGAAACAGATGGATATATTCCACCAGATTTACAAACGTCTCCAGTTTTAAGTCCTGAAAGTTCACCAAGCAATAGTCCTAAAAATACTGGTACTCCAGGATCTCAAGAGGAACCTGAATTTTTAGATATTGGAGAAGGTGCCATTGATGGTAACGATAACTCTGACCCAGACCAAATAGTGACAGGGGAAATTGGATCTCCATCATCTAAGAGATCAAGTATAAGTACATCGCTATCAAGAGCACACCAATTATCGAGTAAGTTAACAAAAAAAAATATACCATCTAAAGTTGATGCAAATGGAGACATAATGTTAGATATGCAAGGTTACAAGAGTAATGCTAAAAATATAGAAGATTCAGATGCTGTTATTAGACAATTAATACAAGATGAGTTTGGTGATGATGTGAATGTAGACAGTATCATTGACAAAGATTTACATGGAAATATTAAAATATTGAGTAGTGATGATCTTTTAGATGAAAATGATTTAGAAAGTTTGAATTCTGTTTCTCCAAGTCCTCCTCCAACTGAAAATAGCAGTATGGGACCTCACTCACCAATCACATCATCTTCATCTATCACTTCTGATATTGATACTGATACTTTGAAAACTCAAAGAGATAATCATTTCAAGACATTAAGATTAACATCCGAACAACTTAAGTGTCTATCTCTAAAAGATGGTGAAAATGACATCAATTTTAGTGTCAATAAAGGTAAAGCCATTGTCAATGCTAAACTTTTTCTATGGAAAAATAATGTTCCTATAGTTATATCAGATATCGATGGTACGATCACCAAATCTGACGCATTAGGCCATGTTTTAACCATGTTAGGAAGAGATTGGACTCACGTTGGCGTTGCTAAATTATTTGAAGATATTCAATTCAATGGTTACAATATTATGTACTTAACTGCTAGATCTGTTGGTTTAGCAGATACAACAAGATCATATTTACACGGTGTTGTTCAAGATGGAATCAAATTACCTGCTGGTCCTGTGATCTTATCACCTGATAGAACAATAGCTGCTTTGAAAAGAGAAATTGTTTTAAAAAAACCTGAAGTATTTAAAATGGCATGTCTAAACGACATAAAATCTTTATACGACCAAAGCGAATTTCATCCAGAGTCTCAAGATGCAAATGTTACCACAACTAGTGAAACAACTACAACTGTAGAAAGTGAAGGAAACACAGGAGAAAATAATCTTTTACCAGACTCTATATCTGTACCATTAACAAGTCCCATCCCAACTCCATCAGAGAATTTCATTTACAGTCAAGAATCTCCAGCACCATCCGGTCTTTCTGAATACGGTATTCAAAATAGATCACCTGTAGCTGGTAATAAACCACAAATTGATAGTACAATACCTAACACACCATTCTATGCAGGATTTGGTAACAGAATTACTGATGCGTTATCATATAGAACAGTTGGTATTCCATCATCAAGAATTTTCACGATAAATCCTGATGGTGACGTTCATATGGAACTTCTTGAGATGGCAGGTTACAAATCTTCGTATGTTTCCATTGGGGAATTAGTTGATCAGTTCTTCCCTCCTGTCAATATTTCAAAGGCAAACAAAGGTAGTCGTGAACTGAATGAAAATACCACTCAATTTACTGATCTAAACTTTTGGAGAAGTCCCGTTTTAAACTTAGATGACTTGTCTGAAGATGAAGATAGTTTTGACAATGAAGCAGATACTACAAATGATGGTAGTTTTGAACTAACTGATTCTTCAAGACATGCTGTTGATTCATCTCCTAAATCTACCGGTCCTTCCAGTCCCAGATTAAAAGGATTCTTTTCTCGTTCACCTTCATTACCTGCAAACACGCAAATGGACAACTACGATGCCAATACAGATCCTGATGGGTCTTTTTATGATGAAGATGATGGACACGAAGAAGAGTTTAACCCTGATTACTTATATGAAGACGAAATAGATGAAGATGATGAACACATTTTTTATGAAGACGAGGACGATGAAGACGATGAAGACGATGAAGACGAAGAAGATGACGCTAGTGAGTATGACGATGAAGAAGATCTTGACGATGATTTATTAATTGAAGATGAAAACTCTGATATTGAACATGATGATATTGAAGATGGTGAAACAGACGAAGAAAATGATAACGTGATTGAATCTTCTCAAAGCTACAACGAAAAAAAATCCTCTAGTGGCTTAGGTATAGCAAATTCCAGAGGTCCATCTAGCTTATCATCAGTTGATTCTCAAAATGCGTCTGCCACATTTATTAAGGCTAGAGATATGCTTGGTGACTTGTCATTGGATGACGATAAATCAAACTAGAGAAAGAAAAACATACAAAAAAATAAATAAGGAAACAATGATGAAATTAATCATACTTCTCCAGCCCCCCTTCCACTTGGAATAAAATTAGACTTTAGTTAAAGCTAAAAAATAATTACTCATTGATTACTAATAAGAGCTAATAGAAGGGTATTCAATAGAAAAAAAAAAGCGCAAAATGCAAAACAAACTCAAAGACTAAAATAAATAATAAAAACCAAAAAACCACAAAAACAAGTAAAAGAATAAAAACTACAACAACAACAAGAACAACGCTTAATGAAATTTCAGGTAATGGGAAAAGTTTCGGCTTTAAATGACATTTATTGGCCTAAATTTGGTTACTATGTAAAAGAAATGCAACAATCAAATAAAGAAATAGTTTAAAGACCCTTATTGTTCATTAATTACTGTCTATTGTTTGTTATCTATTGCATGAATGTATGTTAGCTTATATCAAACTTTACTTCAAGTAAGTGAAACTCCATTTATATAGCTGCTAATTAATTACAACATAATTGGAGTTATTTATAAATCAATAAAGTTATAAAGTAATAATTAGTGTAAAATGATACTGTTTTACATATGCAGCGCTATGTGAAGTTAAATTTAGTCCTTAATTGATGATTGAAACAAAGATGCATATCTGATAAAAGCCAATAGATACAACAAGAAGATAGGCTTTTACGAGAACAAGCAACATGAAAAAAAATCACCATTTCACTTACACTTATCAGATATGACTGCTCAAGAAGTAGAAATATCATATAGTGTTAAATATCAAATGATCATGTAAATTTAACATTCAGCAGTTTCCCAGTCCATACAGGTATATAGAGATAGCGTATATATATTTACATAAACATCACTTACTACTATATCTTCCTCACCCCCCCATGTAAATAACACATTCCCTTAGATTTATGTTAATCTTATCAATTTCTTCTTATACTACTCTCACCCATACAACACATAGCCCCACTTTTGACAAAGATGAAAACAAATAAACTTCAAAGTGAGTATTTTAAAGTTATAACTCAAAAAAAAAAAAAGCTTAAAATTGACGGCAGAAACGAAAAAGTTTGTCCGACTTTAAATTTATAATCATGTGGTTTTCTTGTTACCATAATTAAACATAAAAAAAATTAAAGTTTCAATTAACTACTTAGTGCAGTGCTATCATTTATATTAACACTTGATTATTGTATAGTATATATACATATATACTGGCTAATCAATAAAAAAATGAGCCATCTTCACATGGGGAGACAGGAAGAAGAAATTACGTTAAAATTGAAATTTATGAAATAAACATTAAATAAGCACCCATGTCCGAAAAAGAATCAATAAAGAAACAAATCCCTGAAGAAAGTTTTTTTTTGTCGTGCGCTAGATTTATACCTATTGATAACAATAACTTTATTTCTTTAATCAAGTAATTTTAAAGTTCAACAGGTTTCTTGTACGTTAAAGATCTCAGTTTTCTTCTCAACACATACACACACACACATATATATATATATATATATACATACTATTTGAAACAAACTATCTCGTCCTATTCTCCATTGTTTCATAATTGTTTGAAATATAAATAAATCTATTAAATCATACCCTTTTCTATAACTCACCAATTTTATAAATTTGAAACAAAATTAAACGCCTCACAAGATTTATTGTATAAATTAAATTAATTACGTAATTTTTACCGCAGGTATTAATTAATAAAAAATTATAAACATTTACAGGGCAACTACTACGGGCACCGGAGCCCATATTAAATTGTCCTGCCAATTTTCAATTGGAAATTGAGGGGAAGGGATATCAAATTAAATTTGATCAACCGATCGGTACGTAAGACATGCACATATAGGCGGTACACACACGTGAACACGTACAGACTGACAAACACACACACACACACACTCACACACAGTTTAATCGCTTCAAAAACTTTAAATTTCTTCGTGCGCCATGTAGTGTTTTTTTTTTGCGTACGTAATTATATTTTATTTGTTTATTAAACTTATAATTTCCCAATGCGGTAATTTATAGATTCTTGTATAACTGTACAGTTTATAGTATATACTACTCAAACAGCTCACTTCAGTATGGTAGATAGTCGATAGACATATTAAGGAGTCAGTAAGGATGTACACAAGGTTAAAAGAGTAGAAAAAGCAACAGCAACAGCAATAGCAACAGACAACAGACATCAGACAACAGCCAAAATACAACAGCCAAAGCTGCAGCTGCAGTACTACAACCTTAAATAAATGATGCACAACTATCCAATAAACTGATAAGCTTAAAGGGATTTGTACTGCCCCATATATAAAACATACCGATAAGCAAATATATATAACATTATATATATATTATATACACACCTATACATACAGCAATTAATTGAGTCGAAATAAAGGTACGATATTACCAACATGTTTTAAAGGGAAAAAGATCAACACAGAACAACCATTTAAAAATAAAATAAAAATAAAAGATCATTATTGAACGTTCTAGACAATAAAGAGCAGCAATTTAATAATTTTTTTTTAATCGGAAAAAATAATTATTACAAACATTTAGAAGATTTATTACTTCCTATTAAAAGAAATAAATTATTGAAATGCATAGATTTAAATTCTTTGCTTTATTTAAGCAATTGTCCCTATATTTTTCAATAATTTGAATGCAGCACCAATGTCGCATTTATTACTTAAACGGTAAACCACAGGTAATTAAATAATTTGATTGACGAAAAGAGATATCGTAAGCCGTATGAAAATATTTAATGTACAGTTTCACTGCAATTACTTGCTTATATATTATTATGCAATAATTACTACTGCTTCAGTTTACAATAACACATTTTAAAGTTAGTATAAGCTGCTGCTTTCTATAATCTCAAACAAAAACCACGGTTTCAATTGAAAAAAGTTGCACTTTCTAAATATAGAAGATGTATAGTTTTGATAATAAAACTTTTTTTTTTAAATCAGTTGTATATATGAAGAAATTTTTTCTACTTAGAATTTAAAATCCATACAGTGGTTCAATCTTCAAATATTTTTCAAAAGAAACATAAAAACTAAAATATATAGTGATTGGGATTGTATAAGTATTAGGGATGTATATATAATATATATAATATATATAATATATTTAATATAGTATATACCATTCTTGTGTCGGGAGTAACTTTAACCTCCCCAGATGGCTGTTCAATATAAACCGTATGCCGCATATATATATAATTGATATATATATGCAGGTGAACAAAAAAATTTATCTCGCTTTCTGCAGAATTGCCAAGTTTCCAAAAATTTATATATAAAAATTATTTAAACCCAAGCATAATAACAGATTACATAATACAAATTATAACACTAAAAAAATTGAAAAAAATTAAGACAAAATTAACATTAACACTGCCTAACGCGTGGTAAGAGATTTGTTTCAACATTAATAAATGGATTATACTTTTTAGCATTTAGTGATTGTTTTGCATTATAAACAGTCTTATTATTATTATTATTATTATTTATTTAATATATATTCTATTTAGAGAAAGTTCCGAATAACCAGATTTACTGGATTTTAAATTTAATTGACTGCATTGTTGTATTAACTTTTTTTTTTATACATACACAGAAGAAAATTATTAAATTTTATTTTTAATTTAATTTTTTTAAAACAGTCTGCTTCTACTACTATATGATTTAAGTATAGCTCCTCTCACATGTGTTGGTATAGAGTGAACTAATATTATCTATCTACTCTCTGGGGTTCTCATTGTTTCATAGTTGTTTACTAGATGTTTCAAACTTATAGTAATGTTTCCCAAATAAGTAAGATTGATTTGTTTTAGATTATTCAGTTATACTGAAAGGTTTCAGAATTTTTGATAATGGAAGAAAAGTACAAAAGAGTAATTGCTATATGGAAGGCTTGCGAAAGTTTGTTACAATACATGAATAATAATTCCTTTGATAGTACACTGTACATCTAACCCACTTACAGGTAATATTAATATTTATCTGGCGTTTAAATTTATTTCACCGCAGAAAGTTTACTCATTTTTTATTATTTTATTTGATTGCTTAGGTATTCAGATATTAGATATAAGGTTAACTATACAATAACAACAGCAACAAAAAAAAATTATGCTTCACCGCTCATGTACACCGTCTGTTCAACCTCTTATGAACACTATACTGAATAAAGGAAAAAGAAAAAAGAAAAAGGAAGAAAAAAAGAAAGACTAAAAGAGAAACTTTTACTGTCAAAAGCTTAATTTGTTTATTAAGAGATTGTTTCAAATGATTCATCTCCAAATCGTCTAAATTAAAACATTTTGAATGATGCATGTATGCTTTTTCTTATTATCCAGTATAAAGTTTTGTGGGCTTTTATAATTTACAACTCATATCTTGGCTTTTGCATATGAATCAGATGCTGCTATTACTATTCCATTACTTTAATTTAAATCTAATTGGGGAAAATGTGAACCATCACTTAAAAATGTAATCTCCAAACTGACTAGTCTGATTTTGAAGTTATTAATATATATATTGCTTTATAGCAGTTGTTATATATATAATGGGGACAGAGTCCAGATCCACACAAGTTTTTTTTTTTTACTTTTTTCTTCTATACCAATAGTTTTCAGTTTCACTAAGTCAATAAACTATTGATTGAAGGTAAAATTTTATCTGCTTTAAATTTCAAAATGCGCTCACGAATAACAATTTATATGCTACTACTAGAATTTTTTCTATATTTCTTCTCTGTAAGTGCTGCCCCTGTTTTTAATATTGGGTATGAGAACTCTACAGAGTTGTCAACTTCAACCTTTAATAATGTTGCAATGGGATTTTATCATAAAAAAACCACCACTTCAGCAAAAGTTACCACCACTTCATCGTCCATTGTATGTGTTTCAACTGCACCACCTGTTACCGGATCATGCTTGGACAAACACTCATCATCTTACACTATTAGTGCCGAATGTACAGGATTTTCAAACTCAAAGTTGCAATACTTATGTTCTGCCTCCGAAGTGCTACAAAAGAAAGGACAACTTCAATATGTAGCGGTGGATGTCAAAGGTACAAAGACAGGTGCTAACACTGTTGTTGAAA
>JAJLSX010000051.1:77492-102022 GCA_030567815.1 Ogataea piceae | reverse complement strand
CCCCTTCTCCCTTCTCCCTTTCGCTCACCAATTAACTTTTCTACAATAGAACTATTTATATATATTGTATTATATATACTCTAATGATGTATGCATATATAACTTATATAACTATATTATATATATATATATATATATATCTTATACACATATATATATACACTGTATATATAGTTACATACGTACGTACACACCACAAGGCAGACTCTGTTTCATTCACATGATATACATGTGCACAAGTGTAAAAAAAAAGCGATCCAACTCGTATTAAAATTTAATAGTTAGCGGGACTTTATATACAATCCGCTCCCGCTCGCAAGGGAGCGCGCATGAGTAATGTTTAAATTCGAATATACGTACGTACAAGTATGTACCACGCGACATGGCCCTTTCACTTTTGTGCAGTACGTATGTGCAGTATATATGCATGGTACGCACGGTACGCACGTACGTACGAATATGTTTAAAATATTTAATTTTTTTTTTGTAATATTTAATTGTAATTACTCGCCTACTACTATTAATTTATAAGATCCTTCTAGCCACAAGTGTCTTTTTTTTTGTTGTTTTTTGTGTATTTTGTATATATTTTGTGTACGTCTATTATATTATTTTCTTTTTTTCTTTTCTTTTGTCTTTTTCCTTTTATATATATATATTCTCCTTGTTATAAGACTCAATTTTAACCATCTATATATATTTTTTTTTCTATTATAGGTTTAAATACTTTTCTTTTGATATATATATAGACAGACAGATCGATAGATCAATCTATAGATAGATAAACAATTAGACATATATCTAGAAAGAGTCAATTTACAATGTATGAACATGTGGGGAGCAGTACTCTCTTACCAACTTTAAATAATGGTTATATATCATCAGTACCATCTTCAACTAATCAATCATCTATATCAACTACTGGTACATCAAGTTCAGCGACTACCAGTTATTCTCAAGGAGGAAATGAATATTCTGGAATATCAACATTACCTTCATTGAGTTATTCAGGTACTTCACAACAACAACCTCAACAACAACAGCCTCAACAACAACAACCTCAACAACAGCAACAGCAACAACCTCAACAACAATACCAAATGACACAATCTCCAACTCAACCTAAACAGATGCAACAATTTCAATATCCTTCCTATCAATATCCATCATCTTCATCTTATACTGCATCTTCAGCAGCACCAACTTCATCTTCATTGAGTCATCAATTATATTATCCATCTACTCAAAATTATTATCAACCTGTTCAAACAAATCAATTGATACAATCTCAAAGTCAACAATTCAATCAACCACCTTTACATCATCAAAATGGATATACAGTTCGTAGAAATTCTAAAGTTGGTGGTGGTGGTCGTCATCAACAACAACAACAACAACATCTACATCCACATCAACAACAACATCATCATCATCATTTACCACCTGGTGCAAATTATCAAAATGGTTATTCTTATCCAACTAAAAAAATATATCAATCTGTTAATAATCAAAAACAAATAAGTAGTAAAGAATATATTCCAGCTGATCCATCAGTTGATATTTATGATTTTACAGAAGAAGATATAGTTATATTGAAGAATTTACTTCCATTGGCTGAAATTCACAAGTGGAAATATGTTTCAAATAAAATTTCAAAAGAAAAATCTAAAAAATTAAGTTCTGAATATTGTGTTAAAAAATGTCATGAAATGTTTCAATTACCATTCAATCCTTCTGAATCTTTACTAAATTCAAATTATTTCTTACAATTAAATCAAGATATAAGTCATAGAGCTAATAATTTGGAAGGAATTGCAGGTAGTTCTATTCCATATATTGTATCTAAAGATGGCTGGAACTATGTTAGCTGAAATTCATTCCATTACTCTATTTCTCCTTTTCCTCCTCCACCAACACTCTCTACCTAATTCCCCTTTCTGTTTGTGTATGTGTGTGTGTGTGTTTTAATTCTTCAAACTTATGTACTAATTTTTTAAATTTCTATTCTTTTTTCTTGGTTTTAAAGCTCTCTTGCTTCAATTTACAATTCTATTCTTCTTCAATCTTTTTTTCTTTCCCCCTCCCCGTTTTTGTTCTCTTTTTGTTTACTTGTTATCTGTACCTTTTTTTTGTCTTTCTTTAGTTACTTCCATTCCATTTATTATTATTATTATTATTATTATTAATTTAACACCCGCCTCGCTTAGTTTTGGTTCAATTTTATACTCTTTACTATTTTATTAATTTGGTTTTTGTACTTGTTGTAAGTTTCCTTCTTTTAAATTACTCAATTGGGAAGAAGTCACGTTGCGAGAAGTCACGTGAGCGACCATGTCTTTTCAAGTTTTTTTTCTTTTGTCAGAATTTTTGTAATTGAAAAGGAAATAAGATATTTTTTTTTTGTGGTCTTTCATTCAGTTTCCTTTACATTTAAATTGGTATATAACCAAGTATATATACAATGTTTTCCTATAATAGAACCAAAATATCTATAAATATCTTCACAAGATCACTTTCAAGTGTTCAATCTGGTTCTAAATACACCACAGATTTTCAAAAATATTTGAAATTAGATAATGGGAAATTAGCATCTTATTTCCATGATATTCCATTAAATCTTAATACAGAGGCTAATACAGCTACCATGGTTGTTGAAATACCTAGATGGAGTTATGGTAAATTTGAAATAAGTACAAAATTGACAGGTAATCCAATAGTGCAAGATTCTAAAAAGGGTAAACCAAGATTTATTAATAATATCTATCCACATCATGGGTACCCACATAATTATGGAGCATTCCCACAAACATGGGAAGATCCAACAGAAATATCTACACTCATATCAGGACATTCTTTGAAAGGTGACAATGATCCATTAGATGTTGTTGAAATTGGATCATCAATTGCTAAATTGGGGGAAGTTAAAGAAGTTAAAATATTAGGTTCTTTAGCTTTAATTGACGATGGTGAATTAGATTGGAAGATTATTGCTATTGATTTGAAAGATCCTCTATCTAGTGAATTAAATAATATTACCGATGTCGATAACAAGATGCCTCATTTATTAGAAAATTTAAGAACATGGTTTAAAAATTACAAGTTACCAACTGGTAAACCAATCAATGAATTTGCATTCAATGGTGATTACAAAGATACTGCGTTTACAGTTAAAGTGATTGAAGAATGTCAAGAAAAATGGAGTAAATTGATAAAGGGAGAAATCAAAGGAGATGGTCTTCCAGCAGTGGAAAATGTCTCTGTTGCTAACAGTTTACGTATGGTTAATGAATTCGACAACATTCAATTGAAACCAGTTCAAAATGATGCTGTTATCCCAAAAGAAACTGATATCGTCTACTATTATGAAAAGTAATGCAACTAACTTATCGATCCCAATGATCCCATCTGTACATATATATCGAGAGCTGTAGAATTTTATATATATTTTTGAAAGTTTATACATCCTTACACTGATTAATTAGACAAATTTTAAAAAAAAAATTTAAGGAAAAAAAACAAAAAAAAAATTTGTAGCGAAAAATCAAATTCAATGAAAACAAAACAAAGAAAAAACTACAAAAATTAAGAGTTTTTATTTCTTCTTGTTCAATTTGATTAACTTCAATTAGATCATTCGAATTTAATCTGGTTGAGACTTATATAGCAATGGTTCAGAAGGTTACTAGTAGTGCTGCTTTAGAGCCGTTTAATCCAGAGGCTGATTGGTAAGTAAAGAAAAACATTTTGGCTCAGATCAAAGGCAATTAGTTACTAACATCAATCTTTGAATCAATATAGGACTTTTGAACATGCTCTCTTGTTGCTAAATAGTAAGTCAAAGGACTCTATGATTACTAAATCATTAACAAGTTTTCTTCTTATGAATGAAGAGCTTTTTATACAAGGATTACCATTTAAAAAGACAAAGGAAAATTCAAAAAGTTCTAAATCTTTCAAGTTACGTTCCATTGATTATGAAAATACATTATCAAATGATCTCAAGAGTTATTCAATAGAGATTGCACAATTATTAGAATTGGATCTACAAGAAGTTGAAAGAATTTTAATGATTACAAACAAGAGAATACCTGATGAAGTCTCTTTAAAACTTGACGAAGAGCCAGATGCCAAATGGTTAAAAGAATCACAAAAAAATGAATCATTATGTCTCCTCACCAGTAGAGTCATGAGAGAAAGAAGACATGTCTTGAAAATTGTTTCAAAATTACTAACTTCATTACCAGATTCATTAGTTACCAAGAAGATACAGGCACATTCTTTTACAATAATTGAATCATATATTAATGACTTGTCACTTACCGTTGATGAATTAAATCAATTAAATGATACTCCATCAGATGATTTAGTTAGAAGTGAATATGGTTTACTCATCTTGGAAATTTTAAATTTATTACCACATTTAATTTCGGGTAAAGATTCAAGAGTTCTTAAATCTTCTGTCACTTTATGGTTCAAATTAATGGAAGGTACAAACTTCCTTTCAAGTATGAGTGATAAAATAGTTACAATTGATGAACAACAAAAAACAACAATAGAAGCATTATGTACAATTGTCTCTTTATTATTCCTAGATTTAGATTTCAACTTTGGTTCTTTAACCGATGATGAATCATATATGAATCACCCTAAAGATTTATCAGCGATTACCAATAACTTGTTAAATAGTGCACCAAATTCAATTGTACTTTATGCCTGGAGTATCATTTTACATAGAAAATCAATAACCATTTCTGAATATCCTAATCATCCAAAAAGTATTGCCATTACTGAAGAATTTGGCGGAATTAATACCATCAAATCTACATATTTGACTTGTGCTAAAGAAGCTGACAGGTTAGATGTTTGCGCTGCCCTAATGAAGTGCCACACACTACTTGCTTATGACAGTATATATGCTGCCATATTAGGTTCTTTTGTGGTTTCTTTTGTTCCTTATATTCAAATGAACGATGAATTATCGTTAGCTTTACAAACCATACTAAGTAGTGCACCAGAAAAAATTGTTACAAGATTTTATAGCAATCCTGCCACTGAAGATATTTTGGCAATAGCAAGAGCAAAATTACCAATATCTTTGAAAACTTTCATTAGACTAGTTAGTATTAACTCTAACTTAGCAATAGAAGAATTTAATCAGTTTAGATCTTACATGGAAATATTTACAGATGATGAATTTTATTGTAAATATAGAATCGATGACGAAAATCCAGATTTGATTAGATTAACTCAAGATGTTGATATATTACCTCCTTATGAAACAAATGGTGAGTTATCGTTACTATTAAAAGAAGGTACCAAAGCTCAAATAATTCCTGGTGGATCTAATAAAGAATCAACAATCGTTGCATTCCTGTATGATTATAATGGTTGGTCATTATTAGGTAGAGTCTTGAAAAACATATCCAAAAAGTTGGATTCTGATACCGAGAAGCTAGACTTAGCTGTTGAAATTTTAAAGTTACTAACAAAGGTAATTAGCGAATCTGACAAGGAAACAGTTGATGAATGTCTAAGAGCTACCAGTGCATTCACTGATGAAAATAGTATTATTGATGTCATCTTCCGTATTTTAGATCAATCACTTCAACTAAGAAACATAAAGTTATTGGAGCAAAGTATACAATTATTAACTGCATTAACAACGGCTGGTTATTCTCACAGAGTTTGGTCATATCTTTTCAAATCCAATATGCTAGGAATAAAGGCCAGTGGTGGATTAGCTAGTGCTATACTGGGTACAGTTGAAATGGTTAACTGGGACTTCTCCTTTACTATTTCCATCTTGCAACTAACTAAACGTTTACTAGATGATTGTATAACAATAGATGAGATTGTTACAATTAAGTTGAAAGCAGCTGTTATTGAAAGACTTGTTAGTCATATTATTCAGATCTTTGAAAATTTTTCACGTTGGAGATACGCTAAAACTTCCCAAAAATTACAAGTTGGTTCTTATGCCGTCGTTATTTTTAGCCAAATATTAGCAGCTGTCTATGGTATTGATGAAGAATCTGCTCCTGCTGATAAAGTGTCAAGGGCACTTGCTCCAGCTAGTAATAAGATTTTAACAACATTCTTAGTTCCCGACATTCAGGCATCTCGCTCAACATTACCTATACTCAATTTGATTGATTCTCTAGCTTCTAATCATCAAGATTTCAGTTCTTCTGATCTCATCGGATATTGGCAGCAGATCTGGATTAAGACTGTTTTCGAATTTTCGTCATCTTTATTGGCAGTTCGTTATAGATTCCAAGGTTCCAGAGTCTCCACCTTTGAACTAAACTTATATTCCAAATTACCACAACTTGTTGATATTTATTCTAAAAACCTAAGTCTCAGACAAGATGTCATTATATTACTAACAGACTTAGTCAAAACAAAATGGGACTCCGAGCCTCCTTCTTTATTGACACACTTGAGAGAAAAACACACCCAAATTTTGTTACGTTGCTTAACTACTGATATGTCGAATAATTTTGAAGATTACAGCTTGAAAGTTGCATTATATGATTTCTTTGCAGCTGTTATGGAAGGGAATCAAGAGGGTCTCTCGATAGTTTTCATTACTGGAAGAGATATCAAAGAGTGGCTACTAGACGAGAAGAAAACAACTGGTTCTAAAACTGCATCTGAAAACTCCAAATATTCATTGCTAAAGATTTTGAAGAGTAATATTTCAAGAATTCAATACTACCCGAACAATGTGGCATTACATTTGACTGATGCATTGGCATTAGCTTTCAACTCCTGGACTACAGTCAAGGAAGAAGGAGATGACCAAAAGTTCATCGATATGCTGCTTAAACAATTGGATGATTTCCCATCTTTCCCAGAACAAGATTCAGAAACACATGAATCTCGTATAAACTACTGCTATGGTGTTAGACTTGTTTCTAAGATTGCAGAGATCTTATCTCTGTATTTATTTGTCTCCCAAAATAATGAATGCAAACAGAAGATTGTGACGGCATTGAATTCAGCAAATCTCATATCCAGTCTCGAGTCCAAATTTGAGGTCAGAGGATATAATGCTTCGATATTAGAAACTTTGGGAAAGAATTTCGCTGAAAGATGGCCTCAATACAAGCTTACACAATTTAGTCGTTCCTCTGTTTACAGGAAGAATAGATTCGGTGTCGAATCAAACTATTCATTCAAGTTGATGGATAGCCTATTCCAAGGTCAAAGTGATTGGCCTGAATATAAAGATGAAATTATCAGAGTATCCATCAACCAACAACTAGCTGCTGCTCAAATCACCACTGCAAAATCATTTGGTGCCCTAATTACAGCTCTGTGTAATACAACGAGTACTGCTTTGAACGCAAAGTACTTAGAGATTGCTTCTGGCCTATTGAAAATCAACAACTCTGAGGGCATTCCATCATCGATATTTGATACTATTTATTTAGAAAGACTCGAACTGGCTTTCATAATCTCATTATCATTCTTCAAAAAACCAGAAATCAAAATTGATGAAAAAGTGGTGTTTTCTATTATCTCGTCAACTTGTCAATTACTAATGTCTAGAGAAATCGATCTCAATACTGGACTCATAAGTTTAGATTTCCTTTATTACAAATCTCTTTTAAGAATTCTTTTGATTTCATTGAGACTAATCAAGAATGAGTCAACATTATTAGTTGAATACAGTGCAACATTTGGTGACATTTTCAGTTCCATTATTGCAAAGTCTATTAAAACTCTTTTTGGTTCAATATCAAATCAAGCTATTGCTTATCCAAACAAAGATTTTGCAAATAACCAATTAATATCCAAACAGATGGATGATATATCTTTGATCTTGTCTGTGATGAAATCATTTTTATCTCTACATTTACCAAGGGATTTGAAGAATTCAATTTCAAACTCAATGGAAAGTAGTGGAACTTTCAGATCAATCATGAATTTGTATTCATCTTCCCACCTAATTAAAGTGAATGACGAAGAAGTATTCGCTGAATTTGCACTCACATTCTTGAATGAGTTGGTGACTGAGAAAGAGTTCGCTGAGAGATTGATTGCCACCGGATTGTTCAACGTGCTAACAGATTCACCAATGTCACTTAGAATACAAAGAGGTAAAATTTCATCTAACATACATTCTAAATCCAAACTTCATCACTTATGGACAAACGGACTACTTTCCATTATATTAACTTTAATTTCAACCTTTGGTGAGAGAATCTTACCCGAGATTTGTTTGTTCCTGTCAAGCTTTGAAAGACAATTACAGTCAACCATTGCAGGCTGGTTAGAGACTAATACAGCTATAAGTACAGGTGTTATTCAAGAGACTAACCAAATAATACTTATCGCTAAAGCAGTTAACGTTTTAGGAGCTTACGATTTTATAAGAAACTCCAATCCACATTTAGAGAGAATCACACTAATACCTGGACTAGATACCAAAGAGGAAAGAATCAATTTTGTTAGCGGTTTGAACTACTTGATTACACATCCTAAATTTTTATCCTTAAGAATTGTTCCAACTAATGCTGAGGAACAGAGAGTCTTTGAATCAGAAGAAAAAATTGTTTTTGTTGACTCCCTTTTGGATGAAATTAGACAACTGAAAGATTTCTTACTTTACTAGATAGGTAGCGTACGTGTATAGTCATTGAAAAAGCATTTTGATTTATTTGTATTATTATATATTTATTTAGAGTTACATTAATTAAAAAAAAAACATGAAGTTATTTAAACTTGCTGTGGCTTTGTAATAACAGTAACTATATTTAAAAGATAGCGAGTCATTTATAATCCTAAAAACATCGCTCTAAAATCATCATTTGTTTTAGGTTTCACTTGTTCACTAGTAACTGGAGTTTCTGAGGCTGGCTTTGAATTAGGTGGTGCAATTGAAAGGTCTTTCGCATGTGCGATATTGTTGTTTGAAAAATGTGACCTTAGCAAGGCGTTCTTGGTGCCAACTTTGACAGCCGAATCACCTATTTTAAATCCATTGAGCTTGATTTCGGCTTTCCCACAGTCATTGAGATTTTCAAATTCAACTATAGCACCGTTTAGCTCTGGCTTCAACTCTAGTTTTCTGACTGGGCCAACCTCTTGCAAGATTGAAAGTAAATAAGTAGCGCTAACTTTGTCATCTAGATTTAGAAGTGATAGTGTTTTACTCTCTATCTGATATCTAGATTTACTCTTTGTCGATGGTGTCATTGATGAAGATGTTGACCCACTTAAAGTAACTGACTTCCTAGCTTTAGCTTCTGCAATGACGGCTGTAATCACTCTACCAATAAACTCGGATTCATTCATGTTTTCGACAGCTCTCTGTGCATCTTCAGCTTTCTCGAAAGAAATGAAACCATATCCATCATTACTTCTTTTCATTTTCTGATTCTTTCTACTCAAGGGTAACTTGATAGATTCAATATTTCCAAACTTTGAAAATTCAGATTTAATGATTTCTTCGTTAACGTTGTAAAAATCAAGCTTACTAATATAAACTTCTCTTCTTTCTTCGAGTGCGCCTGATCTTTCTTTTCTTTCTTGTGGATTAGATATTTTTATTATCAACTTATATGATTTAGAAGTTTGTGAGTCCATCAACTCCTTGCCATTCAATTTTTCGACTGCTTGTAAAGCTGAGTTCGCTGAATCAAATTCGACATAGCAAAATCTTCTGGTGGCATTACTCTTCAAAGAAGGTAATCTGAGACTTAAAATGTCTCCGTATGGGGCAAATAATTCATAGAGAGAGTCCTTTGAATAATCTGGAGGAAAATTTGTTACCCAAGTGGTATTATTTTGCAGGCGACTGACACTAATTTCCACTCCGTTAATGATTTTATGGTCTTTTGTAAGACCAGCAAGAAGCTCATTTTCACTGGTGAACTCAACGGTAGCTTTTTGACTCAAGATATTGATAGTCCTTATTATTCCACAGTCTTGGAATAAACTAGAAATTGTTTGTTTATCTATTGACTCTGGTAAGTTGTTAACCAATAGAGTAAGGTTCTCTCTGTCTCTTGGTAAGGCCTCACCCTTGGTTTTCGGCTTCTTGTGTCCATTATCTTTATTGTCATCTTCATCAACATCATTTCTTTTTCTTTTGCCATTATTAACCACTTTGGTATCTTGAGTAGGTGGCGTATCTTGCTCTGGTATATTTTCAATCTCTTCATTCTCTATTTCGAGCTTATTCTGTGAAATCTCAAGAAGAATGGAATTTGTGGTTTTTTGACATCGTTCAAGTTCTTCCTTGGACCCCCATAATAATTCATATCTTTTCCATTCTTGAATAAGTCTTTCAGGCCAGTCCATGGTTGACCATTTTGAAACTCCTGAATTGAATGTAGAGACGATTGAGTCATGATTACCATGGCGCTTCTCAAAATCAGAAGCAAATAACCAAATCTCAACTTGCGAACTAGTAACATCATTATCCAATAACGTATTGATCAAATTTCTCGCATTGTCAAAAAATTCAACCATTTCATACAATTCAATACACATTTTTTCAACATTATGGAAAACATTATTTATAAGTATTGCTTTACCAAAAATAATGGGTATATCAGTTAGGAGCCATTCTATAACCTCTTCAGTATTGGTACTCAGGTACTGATAGTATTGTCTCAACATTGCCAATGACAAATTAATGATTTCATCTCCTGATTCGATATCACTTGTTTCTATAAGTTCCATTAGCGTAGATTTATTGGTTATGAATAATTCAATATCTGTAACTTCAAGTAGATAATCTGCCCAGATAAATCCATTAAGTGGAGATGACTTCAAAATTCTTCCATAAATATCATTAATATTGAATTCAACTTCTAAACTAATATATGTCTTTATTATATCTGTTGGATTTTGAATATCTTGGAAATAACTTTTGGATCGTTCAAATGTTGCCTTTAATAAGCCAGATCTTATAACTCTATCAATTTTTTTGAATTTACTAATGAAAAGTAAGTACTCGGTCCAGTATTCAACAGACTTACTCTCAGTTGTGCCCCTAAGTTCCCAAGGTTCAAGTTTTTCGGTAAGATTCTTAGAGGTGACCTTGATTTTTGATGCCTCTTTCATTTTATCCGAGTATGTCTCAGGGTAGTATTTAGACACAAAAGATGAATATTTATTAAAACTTTCTTCCAATTGCAAATGTGGAGTTTGTAGTAAATCAATCCAAGCGTGTGCTAACTTTGCTAGCTGGGTTTGATCTTCTGTGTCTAAGTGAGTACTCAAGTATTTGTATAAAAGCGTCCATATTTTCACACCGTATTGTATATCATATTTAGTATTGTAGTTTGCAACATTCAATGTTTCTTCTATAGATATACCAGAGGATTCAATTTCAGACTCTTCAAGAGAAAGGAGGTACTCTAGATATTCCTCCCAAACGATACAATTGTTTCGATCTTGGAAAGAGATTAACTCTTTGTAATATTCAAGCTTGTCGATATTCATACTGCTATCAACGCACTGTGCTATACGTATAAATAACTATCCTACAAGACTAAAACGGTTTGTTCCTCTTCTTAAAAAAAAGTTCTTTTGTTTTCATTTCAATTTTTTGCCTTTTTTTTTTTTTTTTTATCTAAATTTTATTTGAAGGCGGTGTTGTTTTCTTTAAAATGTTTTTACAACAAACTTTTTGGTTGTGTTTTAATGAATTGATTGAATTATTGAATATATTATAATTGATGTTTATATAGGTGTTTATTGATTGGTTATAAAGTGCTTATTAAATGATGAGCATATAACTGCTCGATAGATTATTTTCTATAAACTATAATACAAAGACATATATATGTGAAGTTAAAAGGTGTTTTATATATTCTTTTCCTTCTTCTCTTTCTTTATTTTCTTTTCCTTCTTCTCTTTCTTCTCTTTCTTTTCCTTCTTCTCTTTCTTCTCTTTCTTTTCCTTCTTCTCTTTCTTCTCTTTCTTGCTTTTATCCTTTGGTTTCTCGCTCTTTGATTTCTTCTTACCGTTATCATTTACACTATCATCTTCTCTCTTTCTTTTCTTACTCTTCTTTTCTTCCGATTTATTTTCCTTTTTATCTTTACTTTGCTTCTTTGACTTCTTATCCTTTTTACTTTTCTTTCCACTCTTCTTTTTTTTCTTCTTATCCTTTGTCTTATTTTCACTGTCGGACTCATCATCACTCTCTTCGTCAGAACTTAGATTAAACAGCATAAGCTGTCCATCGTCTGTGAAATTGGACCTACTAGTAGATGTATCTTTATCGTCATTGGTAATCGATTTAACTATAGTTAACTGATTATCCTTAGCTTCTTCTGTTGGTTTAACATCAACGGTACCTGCTAACCCTTCACCTTTGACAAACATTCTATATAAGGGACTAACTTTTTGTGAAACTCCACTAACAACAGTTAGTCCTTGTTTAAACAATAATCCACCTTGAGTTTGTGCACCAGTCTCATTTGAACCTTCAGAAGATGAAACTTGTAAAGCTTTCAATTGACCATCGAAAACTCTTTCCCACCATGCTTCAGATTCATCTGGATTATGACCTAGACCTTTAAGATCTCTTTTATGTTTGACTAAAATTGGCTTCTTAAGTGAACCTTTTCGTAGACCTTCACCTTCTTGCCATCCGTGTTTCTTCAAATATCCTCTGGTATCCATTGTGTAACGTTATAATGATACTATAATCTTTTATAACAGACTAAATACTTGAAATATATTTCTTTAATTTTTCATTAAATTTTGATTTAAATTTTTTTTTTTTATTTAAATTTTTTTTTTTTTTTTTTCATTTTGCAGCGACAGAAAAAACAAAAAAAAAAAAGAAAAATTCAAAAGCCGCTGAACTTCGAAAGTGTCACATGACCAAATTTACATTTTACAAATTTTATTTTTATTATTTTTTACGAATAGTTTTTAAATCATAATATTAGGATAAACTTTTATTTTTGAAAAATAATTAAGCTATGTGAATTAATTATTTTTCTCAAGTTTTGAGTATTAAAGTTTTGGAGTTTTCAAGTTTTTAAGTTTTTCGTACTTTTTGTCATGATATATTTGATTTCTGATCTAGCCAGTCAAATCATTTCTGTATCTTGAATATCAGTTAAATCTGTCAAGTCTTCAGTATCAGGAACACCAAAATCCAAGATTTCAATGCAAGTTCTATCATTTTTTTGAACAGCAGCTATACATCTTCTGTAGTCAAATTTCACCTGCCAAACATTACCATCGACATCATCTAATAAATCTCTAATAAATTTACCATTTTTGGTATCCCACATCTTCAACATTGCTGTGGAACCTGATATAATTATATTATCATCATGTTGAACACAAGTAATAGCTCCTGTATGTCCTCTTAGTACATGTCTTGAATCACCAGTAACAGGATCCCAAATTCTAACTGTTGAATCAGCAGCAGCTGAAACAAGGGCATTGTCAGATAACGTTATTAGTCCAACTAACATTTGATGACCTTCCAGAACAGCAATAGTTTCACCAGTAGTTAAATCCCAGATTCTAACAGTATTATCAAGTGACCCAGATATACATCTTTTTCTTGCAATATCCAATACACAAGAAAATATACGATCGGTATGTCCTGAAAGTAACCATTTACAGTCACCTGTTCTTAAATCCCACACCCTAACGTTTGTATCATAACTTATACTAACTAAAGTATTTGCATAACCAGACACAGCACGAACAGAAGCTGTATGACCTCTTAAAACTCTAATAAGATATTTATTGGAACCTTCTTCCAAATCTATTGGTTCGTCATTATCGTTATCATTATCTTCGTCGTCTTCGTCTGCCATTGGTAATCTCCAAACATATAAAGTTGAATCTCTTGATCCTGTTACTAATAAAGGTTTTGTTGGGAACATTATTGGTTTACCATCATCATCAGTACCGATTTGTTGAGGTTCTAAAATTTCGAGACATCTAACAGTTGATGTATGACCTCTAAATATATGGGTACATTTGCCCTTTTTAATATTCCAAATACGAACTGACCTATCAGTAGATCCAGATGCTAAAGTATTTCCAGTATATTTCATTGCCCAAACGCCACCGTTATGACCAGATAAAACAGTACGTAATCTACCTGAACAAGTATCATAAATGGTAATTTGATGATCATCAGAACCAGCAACGATCTTATCGTCATCAAATTGTAAACAAGTTATAACATTTGGACCAGGTTCAGGTAACGTTATTCTTCTTGGTTGGAAATTTGGATCTTTCCATCTTCTTGATATAATTAATCTTCTCTTGTACATTAGTTTAGTTATTTGAGAACAATTTAGTAAAGGTTTTTGATTTTGAATCCAATTAAATTCTTTAATAAATTCACTTTGAGTTGAAATAAAACCATCTTTTAGTAATAAATTTTTCCAGAAATCAAAGCTTCCAATAGAAATATCAAGCCAACTATGACAAACTTCGGATGCTTTCAGCAAAGATTTATAATCTAGATAACCAAAAATATTCATTGTGATTTCAGATGGTAATTGACTAACTAAATCTTTTCTTAAAGATTTTTTAATTGTATTGTGTAATGATGATAAAGTTGATCTATTAGTTTTTTGTAATAAAGACCATAAAAGCATATTGGATTCGGTAGAGCCATCTGGTAATAAATCTATCAAATGTTTCATAACGTTAACCAAAGGTAAATTGACAATTTGTTCATTATCGGTATCGGTAGTCTTGATGAGTTGTTGACCTGCAGTTGTTACATCATTATTATTATCCGCCTGTTGTGTAGTATGATCATGTTGATGTTCTTCGTTATCAGCATCGGTGCCACATGATTCTTCAATCTCAGATAATCCTGAACCTGATTGAATAGGCGATGCACTAGGTGATGGTAAAGGAAGCTGTTGTAAATCATCTGATAATAAACCGTTTGCATAGCTCATACTATTTGAAGGAGTGGAAAGTTTAGAAAGATCAACGGTTATATTTGTTGTTGGAGATGTAATATATTGAAGTCCAATGGTTGAATTATTGTTACTACTATTGAAACTTTGATTTGAATTTGGATTTGAATTTGAGTTTGAGTTTATATCCACCAGTCTCTTCTTTGTAGGAGGATTCTCGTGTGAATCATTGGAAGACGTCTTACAATCAAATGTATCATCACTCATTTCTGTATCGTCGTCTTGTTGTGAAGACTCCTCACAGTTTAACCTTTTCCTAGAAGCGGGTGGATATAGTAATGTTGTGTTTTCTGAAATGTTTAGATTTGATGATGCTAATGAAGAGGTGGTATTATTATTATTATTATTTGTTGTTGTTGTTGTTATGGTGGGAAGTATATTATAAGAGGATGTGGATGGGGATGATGACGATGGAGTTATTGTTGACGCATTCGATGAATTTCTAGTAGTTAAATTCCAAAGCCTTTTCTGTAATGAGCAAGATATTGATTTATTGAAATTAGACTGGATGTTTTTATTAGTCTCGGGAAAAACAGACGATATATTAATACTTGAAAGTGGATAGTCTATCAACTCTTGTTGTTTATTGCTCTCAACTGGTGAGTCAGAGGCAATATGCTCTTGTTCAGGTTGGGACATGATATGCAAGTATAATATTCGGTATTATAAATAAATAATCGTTATTAAAGAATGTCCAACTCTGATATCATACATCTATATATATATAACTGTATATAATATTATAGTCAAACACTTGTTACTAATTAATTATTTGTATAATTTAATTTGTTTTGTCTACTAAATTTTGTATTGAAATCGTTTTTACAAAAAAGGAAAAAAAAAAAGTTAAAAAAAAATATATTACATAATCAAAGGTGGGAGGTGTTCAATCTCAATTTTATTATGTAATCGACAATACGCTTATACTGATTTTATACTTTAATAATATATATACAAGTTTTGAAAGTGTAATTGTTTCTACGATAGTTTACCCTCCTCCTTTTTCATATTCATTCCATTCCTTTCATTAGATCATTGACTCCCAGATTATAAGTTCAATTGAGTATATTGGAGTTTATTACTTTTTGGATTTTTTGTTCTCGTTACTCTTATTTAACATTTCTCTTTGTATTTTTTCAAATTCATCATCATCTATTTCATAATCATTTTTTCTCTTTTTTTTGTTTGATTTCTTCTTATCTTGGTCATCTCCTCCATATTTAGCAAGTAATTTATCAAAATTATTCTTAGTAGATTGATTTCTAGATTTGATTAGCTGTGCTAGAGAATCTTCTGAATCATCCAATTTTAATTTATTCTTCCTGTTGATCTCTTTTAAAGCTATACTAGCTTCTTCAGATTCATCCTTTAGTTTTTTCAAGTATTTTTTAATATTACTATTTCTATTTTTAACATACTTGGTCCAATTTGAATAACTCTCTTTTAAAACATTCTCTTGTATCATTGTATTGACAATTTTAAATATTCTATCTTCTTCAATTTTAGAAAATTCTAAATGTGGGATAACTTCAAATAATTTAATAAAATCACCTTTGTAGTATATCATTGATTCCAATATATCTTCATATTCTTCTTCTGAATTTTGGTACTGTAATTTATCTTGATCTATTAAACTTTGAGTAATCTTAACATCTGTATTGTCTTTCATCTCTTCAAAAAATTCTTGCCAGTTGAAATCTTCATCGTCTGCATTGACAACTGAATCATCTAGTGATCCAGTACGATCATATTTAGAACGTTTATTAGAATCACTTAAAATTGAGTAACTGAATTGAATCTTCTCGAATTTCTCCTTGTGCTTTAATTTATCCTCCTCTGATAACTTATCAGGATGAAACTTCAAACAAAGTTTATAGTATGATTTCTTAATATCTGGAGGTGAATCTTTCTTTCCAACTTGTAATTCCTCATAAGGATCGATATCTGGGAATGGAACTGTCATTTTATTGTGTGTTGTTGCAATACCCCTTTAACCAAGCTCAACAGTGTAACAAAAGATAAAAAGATCACTTACAATTTTTGTATGCGTTTTTATTCACTCACTTTCACTTTCGTTACGCGTAAATTTTTATATAACTATAATTTACACAGCCGTGATTTCTTTATTTACGTTAAATTTTGTCATTAAGTCATATATATACATAATTACATAGCTTTTTATATATCTCCATTATAAAGATTATAAGTTTTGATAGTTTTTATTTTCTTCTTTTAACCTATTTTTATGGTCTGCTGGATTTGCAGCAGATTCGTATAGTGTAACTATAGGTTCTTTATTCAACTGTTTAAATTCACCTCTTAGTTCAATTGAGTACAATTTTAAAACTTCTTCATCGTCATCAGCCCAGTTATTTTCAAAGAATATAGCTATTGATCCAACACCTGAGAATAAATGTCTAGGGATGAAATGTTCAACGAATGTTGAATCATCAATTAATTCTTCAATTTGATCATTGTCTTCGTCATCAATACCAATTTGCGGATGTTCAAATTGAAATGTAGGTTTTTCGGATCCTATTGATTCAAAATCAAGATGATCGATACTATTTTTGTACAGTTTAACTGATCTAGGACAGTGATTATCAGATTTGCTGGTTCTTAAAATAATAGAGTATAATTTAATTGTTCCTGAATCAAATGGAATTTTAACTATAAGTTGATTATCCAAATCAGATTTGAAAACTGGTTTTAACGTATACCTATATTCTCCATTTAATTTAAATAATTTAGGTAGCTCTTCAATCGGATTATCTAAATTAAGTGCTGTTAAATTTGTAGTCATAATTTTTGAATTAATACACTGTGAAACATTTGTTGGAATCGGTGGTGCGCCATGTTGATGTGTATGTGGATGTTCATGTTCATCGTGGCAGTTATGTCCTGACATTTTTTTTTTTTCTTCAAAAGCTATACTTAAAGATTATATACTATATTGGTAAAGAAAAAGAAGCTATAAAATGTAAGAATTGTTCAAGATTGATTAATTGCCTTTTATAAAGACTTTTTGTTATATAATATTTTTTTTTTTAATTTGCGTCGACTATGGACTATCGACGCGGTACATGCATTAAGCTCAAAATTTTATTATTTTATAATATTTTTACTTGAAAAATCTGTTTAAAGATGATTTATCTTACTTTACAGGTATTGAAGGTGTAAGTAGTGTGTGTCTGTCTGAGTATTAAAGATGTCATTAGAGGTTAAAGAACCACATTTAAAGAAACAAAAGTTAAATCATGACGAAGTGATTCCAACACAAGAAGATACAGATGATAGTATAAGGTACTCACAAAACGTCTGTATTTCAAATCAATTCATCGGTGAAACGCCGAATAACAACAATAATTTAAATAAATTTATAATAAAGAAGAATGACAATATAAATAAGACATTGACAAAATTACTCAAAAGGATCAATGTAGAGAAAGGCCAATCTGAATGTGAATTACTATTCATTGCCAAAAATGAAGGAATTCAAAAATTAATCACCATTGTTGAAATATTAAAACAAAAGCTAAATAAGAATAAGAAACCAGTTATAACTAACGATAGATTAGCCATCTTGGAGAATCAATCTGATATTTACATAAATAATGAAAAACTAAGTGAAGTACCATTTAAAAATTTTAAACAGTTTAATTTACTTGACTACTTATTAATTGAAAAGAAGAAGTTATCAACTACAAGTGATGAGCTGAAATCAAGCACAGAATTTACCAAATTACAACTCAATGAACTTACATTAAAGAAACATATTAAAAGTCCAGTTTTTTACATTTATTTCAATATAAATAACTATGACGACATACCTGAATCGCTAGTTAAGAAATTCCAAGATTTACAAGATAATAAATGGAGTTTACAAGATGAATGATAAATAAAGATTGTAATAATATAATAATTTGTGGAATGGGTGTGTTTGTATACATACATAGCAAAACAAAAAAAATAAGGGGGAGAGTTTTTATATAAACTGAACAAAGTGAACTGTTATCTGTTTTTTTTTTTTCTCTAAAAAGCATGAATATGTATGTGTATGTGTATATATACATATATCATACACTTAATTTTTGTTGTATGAGTTGAATGAATTTTCTATTATGAGAAGTAAGGATATAATTGTAAATAAATAAAAATAAAATAAATTAAAATGAATTTAAAAATATTTATTTCTTGAAAGATTCAATTGATAAGTTACCTGGGAAAGTACCTTTACCTCTTTGTTCATCCCATTCTTCAGACCATGAAGTTGGGCATAAAGATTGGTAAGTTTGGAAGAAAACTTGACATGGAGCAAATTCTTCACCTTTTAAAGCAACACATTTGTGGTAATCTAAGTAAGATTGGTAACAGTGCTTAGTTTGATTTTGTTGTGGGAATCTAGCATCGAAACCTGGAGTTTGTAATTTATAATCAGCCATTGTATATTATTTTGTAATGATTTTATATATCTATTGAAAATATATATATATATATTATATAGTATATACACGAATAAATTATAATAAACAAGATAAAGGTTATAAAATAATACAAAAACTGGTGATTGTTTGTCATTATGAAACTTTCCCTCAGGGAGGGAGAAAAAAAAGAAAATTTTTGTTATGTCTTTTTATTATGTAATTTTGTATATAATCAATATGTGGGTCGATATTGAATTGAGTTTTCGTTTTTGTGATTGGCTGAATAAAATTTACCATACAATTGGGTGGGAGGAGTATTTATTCTTTTCTTATTGATTATGTCATGTATTATGTAAGTGATTATATCATATATTATGTCATTATTTTGATTATCTCATTTGTTATGTAATCTTGTTTTTTTGTTTTGGATTATATCATATATTATGTAATCTTAGTTTTTTGTTTTTTCGGTTTAATTTTTTTCTTATTTTTTTTGTATTATTTTTGTCCTTTATGTTTAAGTTACTTTAATTGTCTTTTGTCTTGTGTAATGGTTATTAGAACAGTATTGTCGGGTTCAGCATTATGTCAGGTAGTCGGTGTATGTATTTTTGCTTCTTAATCTTTTAGTCTTTTTTTTACTAACCATTTGTAGTAAGTGCATTTGCAGCTCTGAATAATTCAGATTCAGATCATTCAGATAGTGGTGGTATTGGATCTGGATCTGGATCTGGATCTAATTTCAATACTGGTATTGATGATGATGAGGAAGAAGATGATGTTGTTGTTGGGTATTACAATCCTGAAACAGAACAACAACAACGTGGTAGTACAACTGCTTTACAACCTTTAAAGTTAGATTTTGGATTTTCAAAACCAAAGTCTCAGTCAAGAAGTTCATTTTCTGGATCTAGTCTTCCTGTGATAAATTGTTCTAAATTCAAACCTACTGATGATAATATAGTATACGGTGATGATTATGCAATCATTGGTCTTAAAGTTAATGAATATATAATGGTTAAAGGTCACTATAAATTAATTATTCAAAGAGGTGCAATTCAAATTGATTCAATTACATATCATTCAAATCCTTTCAAAAAATTTGAAATTAATGCATGTTCTTTACAATCAATTCCTTTAATTTCTTCAACTCAAGTGACAGATTCAAATCTTACAATGGATACTAAAATTATGGAAAATGAACATTTATTTAGTTCAGATTATAAATCAATTGTTAAATTGATAAGTATTGATAATGATATTAATAAAATTGGTACTTTATATTCACAGTTGAAAAATATATATCCTATATGGGAGAATACAGATCAAGATCAACAACAGCAGGATCCATTTGAAGAGTATCAAAAACTATTCTATGGTTATTCATTCACAATAATATTTTCACCATCTTCAAATTTAGGTACATTTATTATGAAGAGTTGGAAAAATCAAATAGACTCATTGGTTAAGGAGTACAAAGATTGTCAATTGAATGATAAACCTTTTAAAGTATTAGTCATTGGTGGTAAAAATACAGGTAAATCAACTTTTTTAAGATTACTTTTAAACAATCTTACATCATTAGATGATTCTTTCAGTAATATCAATCTACTAGATATTGATCCTGGTCAACCTGAATATTCATTACCAAATTGTATATCTTTAACAAATCATTCAACACCAATATTTGGTTTAAATTTACCATTTACAAATAGTGAAAATATTATTAAAAATATTTATATTGGTTATAATACTCCACAGAGAGAACCTTTAAATTATTTACAAAAAATTAAAAATTTAGTTGAATTAAATTCAAATAGAAATGTTTTAATAAATTCTCCAGGTTGGATTAAAGGTTTTGGAATTGAAATTTTGAAAAATTTAACTGGTGATGTTAAGCCTACACATTTAATTTATTTAACTAATAATTTTGATGAAACTGAAAATGAATTAATTAATAACCTAACATTTGATAATTTAATTAAATTACAAGGTTGTTACTATACTAGTGGTAGTGGTACCACTGGTGGAGTAGGTCCAGAAATTATAAAATATTCTCCTTCTCAAATTAGAAATTTTAAAATATTGTCATATTTACACTATGATTTATCAATGGAGAAATTTAATTTCAATCCACTTTTAAATAAATCTCCATACAAGATTTCATATACAGATTCAAATGATTCAAATACATTATTGCAATATAAAGGTATAGTTGGAGTTATAATTTTAGATTCAACTAATAATTTAAACCATAAAGATATAGTTGAATGTCTAGAATGTCAAACCGTTGCCATTTTTGCTATTAATTTAGCAGATTTCCAAAATATGTTAGACAGTGTAAAGTTGAAAAATTTTGAAAATTTACCAAATTTAATTGAATCAGATTTAAATTCTGGTTTACTAGATAAATTTGAATTTGAATTTATTGGTCTAAGTGTTATACATTCTTTAAACTCAAATGAAAATTTATTGAATCTCTATACTCCAGTCTCTGAAACTTTACTATCTGAAAAATTTGGTAGTAACGATTATAAATTGATCATGGTTAAAGGTAAATCGGATTTACCAATTGAAGAATTACTACCAAAATTCTTAATCAATAATGCATTACAAAATTCTGGTAAAAAAAGGAAAATTGTTGATTTCCCATACTTTACATTTAACAATAATCTAGGGAAAGGTGGTAAAGTATTGAATGTTAGAAGAAACATCATGAGAAGAGGTCAACAACAACAATAATAATCATAATAATAGACTTAAAGTGGTATCATATGATATGTATCATGTGACTTTAAAAGATTATGTAATTATTAAAATTATTATGTAATTGATTATATAATTAGACGCTTAAAATTTCCCAAAATTGCAAAAAAACCAAAAATTTGAAAAAAATTCTGTGAAAGTTAAAAATCGAAATCATTTTCTTCTTTTGATTTGTAAAATGCTTATCTCCTCTGTCAGTACTTAACATTTTAATATTTATTATTTTCTAATTTTTCTAATTTTTCTAATTTTATATATAATTTATAATAATAATTTTGCAATATTTTAAACAAAGAAAAGGGAAGAAAAAATGGCTCCACATACTGCAGAATTTCTGGATGTTCCAAAAACAGACATCTCATCCATCTTACAAGGTGGTTACAACCATAGTTTATTAAGAGAATGGCAACATGAGAGACAACTTAGTAAAAACATGTTCATCTTCCCATTATTTGTGTCTGATAATGAAGATGAAGAAGAATTAATTCCTTCATTACCAAATATTAAAAGATTTGGTGTTAATAAGATTGTTCCATATGTTGAAACTTTAGTTAAGAAAGGTTTAAGAGCAGTTATATTATTTGGTGTTCCATTAAAAGATGGTGTTAAAGATGCCGTTGGTACAGCAGCTGACGATCCAGAAGGTCCAGTTATTTTAACTATCAAGGCTTTAAAGAAGGCATTCCCAGATTTATATATCATGTGTGATGTTTGTCTATGTGAATATACTTCACATGGTCACTGTGGTGTCTTGTATGAAGATGGTACCATTGATACCCAAAGTTCAGTTAAAAGAATTGCAGCAGTTGCTGTTAATTATGCTAAAGCAGGTGCTAATTCAGTTGCTCCATCAGATATGATTGATGGTAGAATTAGAGCAATTAAACAAGGTTTAATCGATGCAGGTTTAGCCCATAAAACATTTTTAATGTCATATGCTGCTAAATTCAGTGGTAATTTATATGGTCCATTTAGAGATGCAGCATGTTCTCAACCAGGTAAAGGTGATAGAAAATGTTATCAATTACCATCTGGTGGTAAAGGTTTAGCTAGAAGAGCTTTAGTTAGAGATGTTAATGAAGGTACAGATGGTGTTATTGTTAAACCATCAACATTTTATTTAGATATTGTTAAAGATGCGGTTGATATTTGTAAAGATTATCCAATTTGTTGTTATCATGTTAGTGGTGAATATGCAATGTTACATGCAGCAGCTGAAAAGGGTATTGTTGATTTAAAATCAATTGCTTATGAAGCTCATTATGGTTTCTTAAGAGCAGGTGCTAGATTAATCATTTCTTATTTTACTCCAGAATTTTTAGAATGGTTAGATGATCCAATTCAAGCTTAAGTTTAAGTTGCGCTTTCTTCACTTCCCGTTCAATCATACGATATACTTTATTTATCTTTGTTTAATTATGTACTCTCCTTCCTTCCTTCCTTGTAAATATCATGCTAATGCACAAATAATAATTAATATTCATATAAATAGTTTATCTATAACATGCATCATCCCATTGTACCTCAAATAGAACTATGCTAACATTGCAGTTTGAGCTTGTTTCCTTGTCAGTTCCTCTTCTTCTTCTTCTTCCTCTTCTATACTATTCTTAGGAGCCTCAGGTAGCACAGGAACGTCTGGAACAACGGTATCGTTTAATTTCTGCTTTGCTAGTTCTTCTCTCTCCATTTGTTCTAATTCTAAATCAACTTCATCTTCTGCGCCTTGTGACATTAACTCGCCTAATCTTTCACTTAATTCCTCTTGATATCTAATACCTTCTTCACTCTCATCCATTATCTTATCAACTTTGTCTAGACTCATCTCACTATTCAACTGTTTAAGAACAGTATTACCTTGTTCTAGTCCATAAAGAACATCTTTTTCAATAAGTTTAAATTCTATGGTATCAATCAATGTCTCTAATGTATCAGACTGTTTTTCAATTGTCTCTAATAAATTCTGTTGATATTTCTTTTTCTTTAATGCAAGTAATGCCTTACGTTTATCATTCTTAGAAACACATAATTTAGCTATTTCTGTCTCCCTATTTATGACTGTTTGAATCTTAATCGTTGCCTTATGAAGCTTATCTCTTTGAAGTTTTAGTTGTAATATAGCTTGATCTTGTGCTGTTATTCTTGGTGGTTTGACACCAGATTGTGAAGATGCAGAATTACCCATTTCGTAATTAAAATTATATATGAAACTATTTTAGTATATGTTAAAGTAGATCATATATGAACAGTCAATATGAACCTGGAATTGCTAAATAATCATAAAGTCAATTAATCGTTTTATTATAAAGAAAGTGTGCATGAATTTAATTTAATATAATTATTTAAACATTCGTCGATCGACGCTTATAGACCGATATAAATTTTTTCGAATTTTTTTTTTTTT
>JAJLSX010000051.1:0-77392 GCA_030567815.1 Ogataea piceae | reverse complement strand
AAGAGATGGACCATAAGGTTTACAACCAAATAATGAATCTTTTAGAAGACAAGACTGAAGAGATGAGAAACAATGGTATAATTAATGGACCATTCACTATGGCATTAGCTAGAGATTTGAAAGGTTCTGAAATATTTGAATACGTCAAATTGAAAGATAAATATTTCACTAGAGTGAAAGATGACCATATAAGATATTCCATCGATAGAACATGGAAAACAGTTATTGAAGATGAAGAAGAAGAAATGAGAGGTATGGGATTAGATCCGGAAGCTTTAAATAATGATGACTACCATGACTATAACGATATGGATGGTGGAGCTAGTGATTTTAATGAAGAAGATTTAATGGATGTTAAAGATACAAATCAAGCCAATAAAAGTGTTGTTAATCTATGGAATTTAGCTTCATCAAAAGAAAGTGAAGAAACTAAAGAAGAGGACAAATCTGTGGATAATAAAGATGAAACAACAACAACAACAGCTACTACTAAAACAACAACTGCTACAACTGAGGATGAAACTAAAAAATCTAAAAAGAGATCTAAAGATAGTACAAAATCAAGTAAAAGAGCCAAGATAAATAAAGATAGAACACCTCCAACTTTAACTTTAAGTTCACTTGGAAGTTTGGAAGATGTGACTGCAGAACTTATGGAAGTTGTTGGTATGCCAATTTTACATCCCGAGATTTATCTATCTACAGGTATTCAACCACCAAGAGGTGTCTTATTACATGGTCCTCCAGGTTGTGGTAAAACCACAATTGCAAATGCATTAGCTGGTGAATTACAAGTTCCATTTATATCACTTAGTGCACCATCTGTTGTCAGTGGTATGTCTGGTGAGAGTGAAAAGAAATTAAGAGAAATTTTTGAAGAAGCTAAACAATTAGCCCCATGTTTAGTTTTCTTTGATGAAATTGATGCCATTACGCCAAAGAGAGATGGTGGAGCTCAAAGAGAAATGGAAAGAAGAATAGTTGCTCAACTATTAACTTCTATGGATGAATTATCATTAGATAAAACTGGTGGTAAACCTGTTATAGTGATAGGTGCCACTAATAGACCAGATTCTTTAGATGAAGCATTAAGAAGAGCAGGTAGATTTGATAGAGAAATTTGTATTAATGTTCCTAATGAACTTTCTAGATTCAACATTTTGAAAGCAATGACTAAAGAATTAAAGATTAGTGGAGAGTTAGGATTAATGGAATTAGCTAAAATGACTCCTGGTTTTGTCGGTGCTGATTTGAAAGCTTTAGTTACATCAGCTGGTATCGCTGCAATTAAAAGAATATTCAGCTCTCTGAATGAAGATCAAGAAAAGAAATTGTTAATGGAAGGTGTTCAACAACAGTTAGAGCAAGAATCAGCAGCCACTTCCCTTGCTGAAGGGGAATTGGAAAATGGAGTTGATGGAATGGAATTAGATGAACAACCATTAACCGAAAGTGTGGCTACACCAAAGGTTTCAGAAGCTGATTTACAATTAAGTATTTCTAATGCTGATTTTGCTAAATTATCAACAATTCAAAAATTCTTAATAAAGCATCCATCACCATTAACATCAGAACAATTAGAACCATTAAATATCACACATGAAGATTTCATCACCGCATTACCAACAATTCAACCAACTGCTAAGAGAGAAGGTTTTGCCACTGTTCCAGATGTCACTTGGGCCAACGTTGGTGCATTGGCTAACATTAGAGTTGAATTACATATGGCTATAGTGCAACCTATCAAAAGACCAGAAATTTATGAAAAAGTCGGTATCACTGCTCCATCTGGTGTCTTAATGTGGGGTCCACCTGGTTGTGGTAAAACTTTATTAGCTAAAGCTGTTGCCAATGAATCGAAGGCTAATTTCATATCCATTAAAGGTCCAGAATTATTGAATAAATATGTTGGTGAATCTGAGCGTGCCGTTCGTCAAGTTTTCGCAAGAGCTAGAGCTTCGGTTCCATGTATTATCTTCTTTGATGAATTAGATGCCTTAGTTCCAAGAAGAGACACCACCTTAAGTGAATCATCTTCCAGAGTTGTTAATACTTTATTGACTGAATTGGACGGGTTGAATGATCGTAAAGGTATCTTTGTTATTGGTGCAACTAACAGACCAGATATGATTGATTCTGCCATGTTAAGACCAGGTAGATTAGACAAAACATTATATATTGAGTTACCAACTGCTCCAGAACGTTTAGAAATTATGAAAACTCTTATCAGAGCAAATGGTACACCTGTTGAATCATCTGTTGATTTGAGTGCCATTGCACACGATGAAAGATGTAGAAACTTCTCAGGTGCTGATTTATCTTCATTAGTTAGAGAAGCTGGTGTTATTGCATTAAAGAAGAAGTTTTTCACTGGTATTACTACAGGTGATGAACAAGTTCAAGAAGAAGAATTTAGTAATGATATTGTTGTTAACGAAGATGATTTCCAATCTGCATTAAATAGTGTTAAACCATCAGTTAGTGATAAAGATAGAGCCAAGTATGAAAGACTGAATAAGAGACTTGGATGGAGTAAAACAGAGACTAATGATTCAACTAATGATAATACAGAAGCTGTTTAAATTTATAACTACATAACCCGCAAATGTGTACTTTAGTTTAATACGAATTAAAAAGTAATTAATTGTAATTTCAATGTATTTTCTTCTATTAATTTTTAAATTTTTTGTTTATCTATATAACTTTTAGTATTTGACCCGATCAACGCTCAAATTTAGGTTTTTTTCAGTCTCTGAATTTTGGACCTGGTAACTCTGTATAATTGGCATTATATAAATTATCAGAAGCATGAATACCTTTAAATTTCAACGAAGAAATATCGACGAAATCTTCATTTAATTCACTAATCTTAGTAGCACCTAATAATTTCATATCTCTAATCATTTCTTCTTTCAAGATTTGAATTGCCCTTTGAACACCTGGTTCGCCGTATGTTCCCATAGCGTACAAGAAAGGTCTACCTAATCCAACACCAGCAGCACCAAGACATAGTGCCTTAATGATATCTGAACCTCTTCTAATACCACCATCGACATAAATATCAAATTTCTCATCCAAGTTATTCTCTCTTAATAACTGTTTAGATTCAGCTAAAATCTCAAGAGGTGGCATTGCGAAATCCAACTGTCTACCACCATGGTTTGAGATTAAAGCGCCTGCAAATCCTAATTCAGCAGCTTTTAAAACATCTTCTTTTCTCAAGACACCTTTTAAAACAATTGGTAAATTAGTCAAAGTTTTCAATTTTTTAAAATCTTCCCAATCTAAATTTAAATATCTAACTTCAGATGAAACGAAAATTGATAATTCTTCATTTGCATTTGTATCTAAACTAACTCTAATTTTGTTATCCTTTTCACGATTACCAACGGTTGGTAAATCAACATTAATGAAAACGGCTTTAATATTTGGTTTTTCAGTTTCAATTTTTTTAAAATATTCACCAGCATTATCTAATTGTTCCTGTGTATAAAAATGCAACTGTTGGAAATTTTCCTGGCCTGGAACTAAATTTTCAGAATATTCCTCTGGAGAATAAGACAATTGATATGGGATTAAATGATTGACACCTTCTTTACCAGCAGCTTTTTGTAAATTTCTTTCAGCATCCGGATGAGCCATACTTGAACCTGCAAAAGCAGTTATATAGAATGGAGCTTTGAAAACTGTGCCTAACATTTCAGTATCTAAAGAAACTTCAGTGACATCAACCAAGCATTTTGGTCTGAAAAAGACTCTACCATAGGCATAGTGATTTTCTCTTAGGGAGATTTCATCATCTGAACCAGTTGAAAAATAACCCCATGTTCCAGCTTTCATGACACGTTTAGCAACGGTTTCGAAATCTGATAAACTAAAGATTTGAGATAATGGAGGCATATTTTTAAGTTCTTCTTGTCTTAATCTTTCTCTTTTTTCTTCTTCATCTTCTTCTTCCTCTTCATCGTCATCTTCCTCGTCATCTTCTTCGTCGTCCAAGATAATAATTCTTTGCTTCTTCTTCTTCTTCTTGACGTGTGAATCATTTAAAATTGGAGATTCAAATGAATTGATAGCTATTAAAGATACAGCAGTCAAACCAATTGCACTTAAAACAACTTTACTAGACTTTTTACCTTTGAAAAATTCGGCATTATTCAAAGATGAAAAAGATCTACTTGAACGTGAATATAATAACCTACTTGAATTGTTCAATTGTAATCTAAAAGCTCTCATTTTTACAACAGTAATCTATTACTCAATAAACCCAAAGAGATTAACCTATAAACAGTATAGAAATTATATAGATGAATCAATACGTATATATATATATATATATATATATATATCAGACAATTGATTAAAGATCGTATCTCGATACGAATATAAAGTTAATCTTATCACTTACTAATCGCATATTACCAAATCGGGAAATATCTCAGCCTAAGCCTTCCCCCATTACAAAGAATTCTCTACCGGGGACGTACGTATATACAATCCGGGAAGCGTCCGGGAAAGTATGTAAATGATTATGTAATATAAGCCCTAACTGAGTGTTTATTCCATTGACTGATTGATCGACTGATTGATTGATGGATTGATGGATTGAATCTTATATCTAATCCATGTTCTTAATCTATTTGAGAAATAACAGTTACAAGTGAAGTGTTCAATTCTGTATGTAAATTTGTTAGTATATACATCAATGAGATATTATCCCTAATTGTATAACTTACAACACTGTAATAAATAATATTATCCCAATCAAGTACAGTACCATTATAAACCAAATACATGATTTGATAACTGTTAAATTACTTGATATCTTGATATCTTGATATAATTGATCTATATCTGACTCCATTTAATACACTTAATGATGATGATAACTGGGGGGAGGCGCTTAACTGATAAAATTATATAGTAGAGAATGATTGTTTTCTCTCTATATACACAGCCCTTTATATTATTACACCAAAAAAAAAGTTACACCAAAAAAAAAAAAAACACAAAAAAAAAACACAAAAAAAAGACGCGAATACGTAAAATTTCTGTTTTGCAAAAGTTAAAGTGCAACAGAACTCAACTGTAAACAAAGTGTATAAAGGGGAGTATAACTAATTAATTAATACTTGATAAGATTAAATGGAATTAGATTAGATTAGATTAGACTAGATTAGATTAGATTAGAAATAAGTCAAGTTAAATATGTCTTTGATACCAACTACAGAGAGTATACGTGGTGATGAGGAAGAAGAAGAAGAGAAGATTAATCATAATATAGAGAATATATCGGACTCAACATCATCTGCTACATCACAAGAGTCTGCCAATACAACTGCCACTACACCAACATCTGCAATTCTAAACTATTTAACCCATCATAAGAATTCACCAATTACAGATTCTACTAAATTATCTACAAGTTCAATTTTAAATTCATCATCATCGCTAGCACTTGTGACAAAGGATAATAGTATTGAAAAGATAGATTCAGATGTTGCATCATCATTGGAAGCTTTAACAAAGGCTAAGAATTCAATTAATAGTAGTATAACTCCATCTGAGATTATAGCACTATTAGATTATTCTGAACAGTCAATTTTAAGATTAAATTTAAATAAAAATTTAATAAAAGTTCAATTGATATCAAACGAAGAAGACTATAGAATTGAACGTCAATTACACTATAAAAATATGTCTCAAATGGAGAAAACGATACAAATCTTGAGAGAAGAGAATGAAATAATTAATTTAAAAAATTTAAAGTTGATAAAATACTGTAATAATTTAAAGAATGATAAGTTTAAATCATTAAAATTTGAAAATTCAAATTTGAAAAGACAGTTAGAGTCTGTTAAAGAACAATTGAATAATCGTAAAAAGCGGAAAAATAAATTGAATGAAAATAGCAATGATGGTCCTATCAGTATAAGGGATGGTGCAGGTGGTGGTAGTAGTATAAATATGCTTGATACATTGGGTAGATTGGCATCGCATGTCTTGGAAGATGAAGAATTTATAACTTCTCAGAGTAAGAAATGAATTAAAGTTTATATATATATATATAGGTAATATAATTATAAAAACACGTATATATACATCATGTTATATGAAAAAGGGATCGAAATTATATATATATATAAATATATAAAATCGACTATCGGGACGATCGACGTATATATGTCGTGGATGAATTAAATTTTAATTTTTGATAAATTTCTCACAGAATTTTTATGGCAAACGGCAAAGCATAGCGCATGTTTTATGGACAAATTTATAGATTTAAAAAGAGTTATGATACTTATAGTACTACTGTGTGTAATATATGTAATTGTGTAATTACTTTCCATTCTATATTAATAAATATTATATACAATGTCATCATTGGAAAAATCATTAGACGAGATCATTAATGAATCACCATCTTCAAGTCGTCCAGTATGTATTTAGCCTAGTCAATCGCTATATGAATAAAGTTGTTTTTTTTACTAACATTTTATAAAGAGAAGAGGAGGTAGTAGCAGAGGTAGAGGTGGTGCACGTTTTAGAGGAAGTGATAGAGGAGGAATAAGAAAATTCAATCACTCTTCAAGACCATACAATCATCCAAGACGTGAAGATTATAGATTTAAAAGAATACCAACGAGTAGAGAAGCTGAAGAATTTTCCAATGGACAAGCATACCTAAGAATTTCAAATTTACACCCTGATTTAACAGAACAAGATTTAAGACAATTGTTTTCAAATATTGGTGATTTAAACTATGTTAAATTAGAATTTACAACATATGGTGAATCATCAGGTATTGCATTTGTGAGTTACTATGATCCATCAAATTGTGATATTGCAATTAGAGAATTTGACGGTAGAAGAGCAGCTGGTCAAATAATTAGTGTTGAGAATGCTTTACCATTAAGTAAAAGAATTTCATTGGCACCTGTGAATAATCATACACAAAAAAGAGGTAGAGGTAATTTAAGAGGTGGTAGAGGTAGAGGTGGTAATGCTTCTGTTAATCCAAGAAAAGAGAAAAAATCACTTGAAGATTTAGATGCTGAATTAAGTAACTATATGGGTGGAGAAGGAAATAATGAAGAACAACGAGAACAACCGCAACAACAAGAACAAGAACAACAACAATTAGAGCCACAACAACAACAACAACAACAACAACAATTGGGTGATCCTGCACCAGCATTTGCAGCCACAGGTGAATCTATGGCATTTGATTAGATTTATTAAAACAAAAATTGTATTTACATCAATTTGTACTCTTTAGTATATATAAAAAAAAATTAACTAGTAATTAATTTAAATCGAAAAAGGAATAAGGAAATTGTAAAAAAATGAAAAAGAGGTGTGTATATATAAACTATATATATATATATATATATAAAATCTTTTAAATTAATTGTTTTTTTTTTTTTTTAAGTTTGCTTGTTGTCTAAATTAAAAATAAATTTAGTGACCACCAGCACCTAATTCAACAGCTGGAGCACAGTTTAAAGCACCTTTAATTGAACCGTACAAAGCGAATTGTAATGAAGTTAAAGTACCAACCATGATTAATCTGGTTGGTAAACCAGCGAATGAACCTCTAACACCTAATTCTTTAGCTAATTGACCTAATAAACCAATGGTTGATTGACCTGGAGCCTTCTTGGTCTTGTTAACCTTTGATAATAAAGTATCAGCAGGTTGAGAAACAATAGCAGCAGTGAAACCAGCAATAACACCAGCACCTAAGTTAATACCGGTGTTAGCAGAACTTGATAATTCATTCTTTGGAGTTGGGATGAATGAGTAGATAGCTTGAGAAGCTCTTTCATAAGTTAAGAATTTAGCAATGTTATATGGAATTTGTTTGAATAAAATTGGGGTGAAACCATTGTAGAAAGAACCAACACCTTCTTCCTTTAAGATTCTAGAGAAACCACCAACTAAACCGTTAGCAAAAGTTGGTTGAGAAACTAATCTAATTCTAGTAGCTTCTAATGGACATAAAGCAATATCGGCAAAGAATTCAGCAGTAGCAGCAGATGTAATGTAAATAGCATCTTTATATGAAACAGCGGTTTCGTAACCTAAAGCATCAATAAAAGTCTTTTTGAATAATTCGTAACCACCGAATTTGAAAGCACCTTGTAAAGAATAACCAATAACAGTTGGACCTAAACCGGTTAATAAAGCACCAGCACCTTCAGCAGCAACAATCTTCTTGAGTGAACCAAATAAACCAGAGTTGTAAACAGTTGGTTCTAATTGAATTCTGGTCTTAATGACATCAATTGGAGTCATGGAACCGTGGGTAACACCACAACCAATGGCACCAGCTAAAGCAAACTTAGCGTAATCTGAAACAGTATAAGAAGGAGTTTGATGAGCAGACATTTTATTTGAAAATTTTTGAATGGTTTCCTTTTTACGAATATTATATAAATTTAAAATTTTCAATAAATCAAAGGAAAAAAAAATATAATAAATAAAAATATATATATATATAAGTTAAAAAAATAAAACAAACCCTCCTCTCCCCTTTAAGAAGAGTAAGAAATTTTCGGAATGGTTGTAAATCCAATTGTTTATTGGCCAACGATTTTCTCTCTTTTTTTTCTTTTTTTTTTAACAAAAAAATTTTCAATTTTATTACATAATTAAATTGGAAATGCGACATTTTTTTTTTTCATATAAAAATTTGCGTGCTGAGCTGTGCTGAGCTGTGCTGAGCTGTGCTTAATCGCCTGGTAATATATAAATATTCCTCCTCCCCCCCTTTAACGGGTCCGGGTTTTCCTCTAATTGAGCGCGTGCGAAAGTGTACGTTACTTACTCCGTAAATTATCGGATAGAAAATTTCATGGCTATCGGTTAAAACAATAAATTACGTAATTAATGATTTAATAAGAACGAGATCTGATCTTATTTATCAATCTAATAATTAATATATATTGTTCAAGATAAGATAAATCTATTTAGTATTTATCCTACAAATATTTCAAATTCCCATTCTTTCACTATTTGATACCAAGAGGCATAACTTTTAAGTCCCATTATTTTATAATCGTCAAAATTTATTGTATCATTACCTTGCGTTTTATAGTAATCCATCAATTCTTTTTTCCTTTTCCAACACTCTTTAACAACCATTATTAATTCTTCAATATTTTCAGCCCAAATTCTACTGTATAATAAATCCCATTGTTTTAAATACCAATCCATTTCATCTTGGTAATATGCTTCACATGATGCAATAAATAATTGATAAACATGTGTAGTTATAGTTTTAGATTTAAAATAATCAATTTCACCAAGTTTTTCTTTAACCCTAATTGACAAGTCATGATTACCAATAAATCTATTCAATTGTGGGAAAGAATTTTGTAATAGTATTAATGTTACACATCTAAAAGCTTCAGCTGTATTGATATAATTTAATAAAGGTTCACCTTCATTTGAAATTGTCTCATTTAAATTTTCTTGTTGTTCAATTGGTGGTTTCCATTCCATTAGTTGAGCTTGAAAAATTCTTGCCTGTTCTACTAATTTAAAATTATAGTTATCATTTGGTGTATCTTTAATATATGTAACTAAATCAATGACACAATCCATTAATGTGAAAATATATTGTCCAACTCCTAACATATGATCAATTTTTTCACCATCACTAATAACCATCTTACTAGCAAAACTATCTGTTAATTCATTAATTTCTAATGATTCATCAACAGATTCTGTTCTTGATTGTAATAGTGCAGCTTTTGTAGTAACATTCATATATTGCCATGCACTAAATAAAAAATTAAAATAATTTGGATGAAATGCATTGACACTTTTACTAATTTCATTATTGGCAATTGCCCATTGTGATTGTAAATGTTTCTCTTCAATTTTTTTTTTAATAAAATAACATGCACTTTGTAAATGTGATAGTTGTGTCTTTATACTTCTATCCCAACATTCTCCTAGTGATAGTAATAAACAACTTGCTAATGATATATCTAATGGTAATGAATCATCTTTTAATCCAAGTGATAATTTCTTAAATGAACTCAACATATATTCCATTCCAAGACTTTTCAAATTTTGATCTCCTCTTGATAAATGGAAACATGTTGACATTGCCAATAAATCAAATAAAATTGGATAATCTGATACAATTGGTACAATTTTTGTCATCCATGGATTATATGATGAATTAGAATATATACACATAACTTTGGATGTATAATTTTCAAATGAACTTAGTATAAATTGAGTCTTGTCATAGTTTAATTTTAGTGATAAATTATATTGGGTATCGTTATTTTTGGTATAATTTTCTTCAGTTATTGTTGTTGTTGTTGTTGGTACTAAACTGTTATAATTATTAGTATCACCATAAATTTCTACAATTTGTTGTTGATCGTTATTGTTATCATTTATACAATCTTCCAATTGTTTTAATAAATCATTTTCACTTTCAAATTTAAAACCATCCAGTATTAATGGTTCACCAGTGGCAGTTGTAGAAGAAGGTGTAGGTAATTGATTATTACTATTTTGTAAAAGATTCATTATAGATTTATTTTGATAAGTTTCTGTAAGTGGTACCACCGTTGTTTCTATTTTTACCTTATTGTTGTATGATTGTTCAATCATTAAGTTACCATCTACTCCAATTGGAGTTGTATCGGTTAATATTTCAATTGGAGATTCATTATGAGATAATGGAGTAGAAGCATCACTACTTGAAGATTGATAATCTTGTTGTTCATATTGCATATTAGGTACTTCATATGGAATATTATGTTGTTGTATTGGATTAACTAAAGGATATTGATCATTTGAATTAAACTGTGGATAAATTTCAGGTTCTCTTTGAGGTTGAGGTTGAGGTTGAGGTTGAGGTTGAGGTTGAGGTTGATGTTGATGTTGAGATTCATTAAATTGATAAGGATAAGGTTGTAAAGGAACAGGAGGATAATCCTGATAATTTTGATTTGGGGGATAATTGTTATAAATTTCAGGTGTTGGAGGGTATTGATACTGTTGTGGGGGTATATTATTAGGTATATGATGTGGGGGTGGCGGATAAGGATGATAGTTATTAGGTATTTGTTGTGGGTGTGGATGTGGTTGTGGATATGGATATGGATTTGGATTTGGATATGGATATGGATTTGGATGAGGATGTTGGTAAATTGAAGGATCATTATATTCAACTGAAACAGACTTTTTATTAATTTTTTTAGATGAATTTTTTGATTTTTTCCCACTATTTACATTTTCATAACCACTCAGTTTAAAATAACTTGTTTGAGGTAAAGATTTACCATTTTTATTTAAAACTTCAGGATTTTCACTAATAAATGTAGTTGTTGTTGTATTAATTTTTTTATTTGAATAATCATCAGTCTGTTTAAAATCATTAATAACTTTATTTAATTCAATTGCTAAATTTGGATTTTTACCTTTAATCGTTAAATGATTCTCCAATAAAATTTCTTGGTATGATTTACCAGTAATCGATAATGTTGCATCTTTAAATAATGCACTTAATCCTGAACTATCAGATGATTTAAAATTTTGTAAATCTTCTAAATTAAATTCTTTTGAATTACCTCCTATATTACCACTACTACTACTACCACCACCACCACTCGTTATACTATTTTTGTCTATTCTATTGCTGGATATATTTCTTGAAACTGGTTCTTTAAATTTAAATATTTTTGAATAACCTCCACATAGTATTCCTTTATTTGTACAATTTTTGCACTGTGGTTTAGTCTCGTCACATTTAAGTTTAGTCTTTTTACAAGTGATACAACCTGACCGACTCTTTGATTTTGTCTTGTTTGATTTTGATACCAATATTGAAGATAAATCAAACTCCAGTTTAACTTTAGTCTCATCCATGGCGTTTAAGAAAAGATAATTATTCAGTACTGTCTATACTAGCAAAACATAACATATATCTATATGGTATGGTATATGGTATATGATACTGTATATATATATATTATATTATATTGTATATTATCTCCCTTTATAATTATACAGTACTATAGTCACACATATATATTTATTTTTTATTACATAATATAAATTTTATTATTTTATTACGTAAACACACACACACACACTCAAAGTACACGGCATGCGTGGGTGTACGTACGTACTATTTGTACGGTGCGTATACCTCGCAGGGTATACTATACGTACGTACATTACAGGCATAATTAAACTTATTGAAAAAATTAAATATTTGCCGCATTACTGAACCGAATTTTAATTTAAATGGTCCATATATTATTTACCTTATACTGTATATATATATGTATATATGTATATATATATATATATATATATAGGAGTTAATCGATGAGGCGTGTAAGTCGTGTAAATTAAATATGCAAATGATTTCGTTTAATTTAACACTATATAAGATTCTTTAAGTTTAAACTATAAAATTTGTTAGTAAATTTCTTTTTATTTGACACATTTACCGCGCTATCAATTATGTACGTATTGTATAATATATACGAAATTAACTAAATATGGCCTTGAAGTATGTCTTTATATATTATCTACTAATATAATATATAATTTATATATTATATATGATTTACTAAGTTACTCTATAGTATCTATAGTCTTAGTTATAATTAGATATGAAATATTACATGATTTTAGTAAATATATATATATATTGTATATATGTACAAGGAGATAATAATATAATATACTTATAATGACTTAAAAAAAGAGATCTCATGGCAATTAATTACACTTAGCACTGAGCAGCCCATCTTGGCCCATCACCCAGTACAGCTTTTACGCGGTATAATGTAAGTAGTAACGCAGGTAATTGCATGTTAATTTAATTATATAATATATTCTATAATATATATATATATATATATACCGATCGACGTTTATTGCGTCTATCAGAAAATTCAATTAATTTTTGCATAAATGTAATGTACATATTGATCTACACTTATGCTAATCCATTCAGATTCGTTTGATTTTTCAAATTTATCCTTTTTTTTTTTTCTTCTTTTTCCTTTTGGTGTGCGATCGATTATATGGCACACGGTATCTGAGAAAGTCATACAAAACCGATTAGTACCTACATATACATAGAACTATATACGTTTAATTTATTCAATTGAATTAGTAATTGTGATATAAATATCAATATAGTATGTGTATTTTCAATTCATAGGTTTTATTAATTGTATTACTAACATTCTTTTATTCCAAAATATAGATAATTTTAAATCATGTCTACAGTTGCAACCACATCTTCATCATCAGCATCATTAGTTAACGCTAAGTGGGATATTGTCATCTCAAATGCTATAGTTAAATCAGGCTTAGGATTAGGTGCTGGTGTTTTAGCTTCAGTTTTATTATTCAAGAGAAGACCTTTCCCAGTTTGGTTAGGTTTAGGTTTTGGTTTAGGTAGAGCTTATTCTGAAGGTGATTCTATATTTAGAGAAGTTGGTATAAGAGAAGTTAAAGCTTAAATTTTTAAAATGAAAATAATCGTTGGTTAATATATATTTTATGTTTGTATATATTTTCATCTGGGTGCCTCTGTTGTGTATATATTTTAATATATGAGGGAATAAATTCGAAATAATTCAAATTATGTCAAGTAATAGCAATCAATTTTCCATCACTAGCGCTCTTCCAGTCTTTCCTGTCTTTCCTGTCTTTCCAGTTTTTAGTCTTGCAAGTCAATTTTGAAAAATGACTGATAATCAATGGCTAACAATCAATCATTGGTAGTCACTGGTAGTCAATGGTAGTCACTGGTAGTCAATGGTAGTCACTGGTAGTCAATGGTAGTCACTGGTAGTCAATGGTGGTCAATGGTAATCACTGCTAATCACAGTAGTCAACATTCTTGAGATCACTGGTAATCAATGGTAGTCAACATTCTTGAGATCACTGGTAATCAATGGTAGTCAATGGTAATCAGCACTGAGAAATCACTGGTAGTCAATGGTAGTCAAACACTGGTAATCACTGGTAGTCGATGGGAGTCAAACACTGGTAATCACTGGTAATCACTGGTAATCACTGGTAATCACTGGTAATCACTGGTAATCACTGGTAATCACTGGTAATCACTGGTAATCACTGGTAATCACTGGTAATCACTGGTAATCACTGGTAGTCGATGGGAGTCAAACACTGGTAATCACGGGTAATCACTAGTAGTAAACATTCTTGAGATCACTGGTAATCAATGGTAGTCAACATTCTTGAGATCACTGGTAATCAATGGTAGTCAACATTCTTGAGTAATCACTGGTAATCGCTGGTACCTAATATTGATAATTCTATCATTGGTAATCAGTATTGAACAAGATAGTAATTATTGGTAATTACTGGAAGTGCTGAGCAATGACTTCTGAGAGTCTAAAAATTGAGTATTGACTAATTGAGCAATCACTTGTAGTAATAGTAATCCAGAGTGATCACTTGTAATCATTCTTCAACAATTACAGGTTTATAACATTGAGTAACCAGTTTTGGACAATCATAGATAATCACTGAAGCCCAAACGAAGTCAAGCAATGGTAATCATAGATAATCATTAGTAATACTAAGTAACCATAGGTAATCACTGAATTCAACCCTGGTACTGATATTCTTGAGTAATCGCTGATATTCACTGGTGAGATAATCGACATTGAGTAGTTTTGGGTAATTGCTAAAGTCGATTACTGTTAATCATAGGTAATCACTGAAGTCAAGCATTGGTAAAGTCAAGTCAACATAGGTAATCAACAGTGAATAATCACTTAATCATAGGTAATCGCTAGCCATCACTAATAGTTAGTCCTTTTAAACATTGATGGCTGAGCAAGCAACTGAAGTCAAAATAGAAGTCAAGCAGTAATCAAGTGCTGGTAGTGCCAGTATAATAACTGCTAATTGGTAGTAAGTATTTAAACATAGTGAGAAACATACTTAGAATATCAACAAAGATATACAACAGACTATATACTCGGTTATATAAAACTATATAAAAAGAAACTTAAATAAGCTACACATGCAGTAGATAGATAGATATAATAATGAACACAAAAAGGAAATAAACGTACGTACGTACGTCAAGGGTCAAAATATTGTTTTAGTTGCAGGTACATATGTTTTAATTCGTTAGGCCGGAGTCTCAAACGTCATCATAACATTTGACTCCTCATCATTTTAGACCCTTAAAATGATGAGGAGTCAATTTGAAGTCAACAGTAATTACTTAATTAGGAAATAAATATTGACTTCAAATGAGAAGGGTCATATTTAGTAGAGGTTTTAGGTGTTAACGTTGACTCTTACTTACATGTTCCTGTCAATTTGACACTTTACATAAATATATAACGTTTTTGGTATCTATTTAATCAGAATTATTTATTTTTTAACGGTTTTCTTATCTAAATATATTTATTTTATCTTTTAATCTATATAAAACATATAAAACATATAAAACATATTAGATATATATATATATATATATATAATCACCCAATAATGTTGCAGTAATTTAACATCCAATGAAATCTCATGGAATTCCCAGTTCCGTTGGGCAAAGTTTTTGAGCAAAAAACACAAAAAAAAATTTTTACTAAACTTTTAGTTGGTGCACTACTTTTTTGTTAGATAGCTGAGCTGTTGTTCTTACTTCTACTCCAGTATATCAGTATTATAGATAAATACATATACACATGTATATATTGTATATATACATCTATATATTGATATGTCTATTGGTATGTCCATTGGTATGTCTATTGGTATGTCTATTGGTGTGTCTATTGGTATCTATTGGTATCTATTGGTACTATGTGGCAGTAGAAATGGCGACTTTTCGATTTAAGCCGCATTTCCAATGCGCATAATTTGTACGTTTAAAGCGAATTTTGTATGACTAAACATTTTGATTTTATCAATTTTTCAGTCCTTTTACAAGTATATAAGTAGTTATAAAATTCCTATATTCCTGTTTCATTCTTTAAATCTTTCAATCTTTCAATCTTTTCTTATATTATATTATATTATACTATACTATATTATATTTATTATATATTAACAATGACTCAAGATATTCTATACCCTTGTCATAATGAATTTAGAAGTGATACATTCACTGTTCCAACACAATCAATGGTTAATTCAATAACCATGTGTTCAGTTGGTGATTCAGTTTATAAAGAAGATCAAGATACTTTAGATCTTGAAGAAAAAGTTGCCAAATTATCAGGTAAAGAAGCAGCACTATTCTGTTGTTCAGGTACAATGTCAAATCAAATTGGTTTAAGAGCTCATTTATTTCAACCACCACATCGTATCTTGTGTGATTATAGAGCACATGTCTATTCACATGAAGCTGGTGGATTAGCTACATTATCACAAGCTATGGTTAGTCCTGTCATTCCAGAAAATGGTGATTACTTAACTTTAGAAGATATTATCGATAATTTTATACCTGATGATGGTGATATTCACATGGCTCCAACTAAAGTTGTCTCTTTAGAAAATACTTTACATGGTATTATTACTCCAATTGAAGAAATTGAAAGAATTTCAAATTGGTGTAAAAAAAATAATGTTAAATTACATTTAGATGGTGCTAGATTATGGAATGCATCATCAGCTACCGGTATTTCAATTTTTGAATATTGTTCATATTTTGATTCAGTTTCACTTTGTTTATCAAAATCTTTAGGTGCACCAATTGGTTCAATCTTGGTTGGTGAAAAGAAATTTATTGAAAAATCAAATCATTTTAAAAAGCAAAATGGTGGTGGTATTAGACAATCTGGTATGTTGAGTAGAATGGCATCAATTGCAATTGATGAAAATTTTAATAGATTAAAAGAAGGTCAAGCTTATGCTAAAGATTTTGCTGAATTTTGTATTAATAATGATATAGCATTAGAATCTCCAGCTGATACTAATTTTGTCTTTTTAGATCCTAAAAAAGTTAAAATTAATCCATCCGTCTTGGCTGAATTTGCTAAAGAAAATGACATTAAAGTTATGGGTAATAGATTTGCCTTCCATTTCCAAAATTCTCAACTTGCCGTTGAGAATTTGAAAATAACAATCTTAAAAGCTTACAAACATTCACTTGAACATCCATACGTTTCAAGAGGTGCTATACGGCTATACAGATCTTCATCAAACAGTTCAGATTCAACCTTTGTCAGCGAAGATGACAAGGTTAAAAAGATTTAATGGCGTTTAATGGTATGGTTTTATGTATGTTTTTATTTTATTTTATTGGGTAATATCGCGGCAAGTTCACTAAAAAGAATTATTTCCAACTCTTTCAAGAGTTGAAGGATGTTGTTTTCTTCATCATTTAAAAGATCAAATTGAAAATTTTCAAAACTATATATTAAATTTATAGATTATACACAGTTTTGATCATTTTCTTTTCTTTCTATTTTTCACTTCTTTCATATAAGACACATGTCTTATATATATATACTTATATATATGGTTTAAAAGTTTTATTTGCATTATAAATTATCAGTTTGTAAAAACATTCGTTAAATTCATTGAAAAAACAATGAAAATTTCTGTTAACGCCGAAATGATCGATTACGTAAATTCTTGTTTTGATGGTGTACAGATGTAGTGTTTTGATTTTTTTTTTTTTTCATTTTTTTCGGTTTTTTTTTTTTTTTTTGAATTTTTTAGTGAATTTTGATTTCGAAAGGGATGTTTTAAAATAAATCATTTGATTTGTTTTTAATTTTATTTATTTATTTTTTTAGTCATCGTTTGATTAGAAGTTGAAGGGATTTCGTATCATCTTGTATATATAAATTGATTCAGCAATGCTGTTTCTATATCTCATAGCATTTTTAGGGCTCATATGGCTCCTTCATCGATTTTCATCACTTCTTGCCGTTCCTCCTGAGAAATCAATTAAAGCTTTAAATATATCTATACCCAATGTTCCGCTTATTTCAGTTGATAAAGTGACGCACTCTAGTATGGTTTTACATTGGGATTCTCCTTCGCCTTATGACCTTACAGAAGATAATGAAAAGGAAAATTTAAATCAAAGTGAAGGACCTCCAATCTTATTAAATACATTACCAAAGACAATAAGTCACTATGTCTTGTATATTAATGGTATACAAGCTGCTATATTAGATGGGTCACAACAATCTTGTATTCTTGAAGGTCTGTTACCTGAAAGTAACTATCAAGTTGATTTAGTCTCGTTTAATATGACAAATTTTAGATCAAAATCTTCACCTATTTATGTTAAGACTAGAATGTTTCTTGATAATGATAAAGCATCACAACCATTGGATCATCCCGATGAACTTATGAGAATATTGATTCCTGATAATGAAAAGGATACAATGACAAAGCATTCCACTTTTAGAAAATCAGCTTCACCTGCTAGAAGATCTAGAAGTAATACTTTGGAAGGAGGAGATCACTCTAATATATCTTCTTCTAAATTATCAGAAAATAATAGAACACCACCCCATTTAATCGCCGATATTAATGAATTGAAATTTCAATTGGAAATTGGATTGGATGCAGTGAGAAGTTTAATTAAAACTTATAGAGATACAAGTCTTGATTTTAAAGAAGAAGAAGAAAATCTTTTAGCAGCAAGAAATGAAGCTAGAGAAAGAAGAAAATTTGAAGATATTAATAGATCAAGTTTAAGACAAGAAATTAAATTTTTAGAAGAGACAAGACTTAAATCAGAAAATAGAATTTCATCGGATGAAAATAAATTAACTTTAAGATTGAAAAAATTAGAATCAAAGGAAAAAGAAATTGAAACTTGGAAAAAAACTATTCAAGAAAAGAAAGAATTACAAAAAAATTTAGAATTAAATGAAAATACCGAACTTGATAAATTAAAATTAGAAATTGAAACTTTGAATAAAAATACTTTTACACTTCAATCTGAAATTCATGATATTGAAGAAGATATTAAAGATTTATTAGCAAGTAGAAAAAAATTAGACAATTGTAAACAACAAGTTCAATCAACATTTGAAATTTTAAGAACATCAACCGATAAATATACTGGTTTATTAAGACCTGAAGGTCAAGTATTATTTTCAGAATTACTCAAATTAAAACCTGAATGGGAAGATGATTTAAAATATGAAATTATAACTTTGGACCAACAGGCTGAATCTCAATGGAGAGCACTTCAACAGAAAGAATATTATAGAATTGAATTATTGAAAAAACAAGTTGAAGAAAATAAACGTTTTAATGAATCAAGTAGACCAATTTCACAATATTCATCTGATGATCGTCTCAGTACATCTTATTTAAGAGCTTATGGAACAAATGGTAATACAAACTCAACTAATAACATTCCATTAAATAATAATGGATATGGAACAGAATCTATTAGTAGTATGTTATCAACTGCTATGAGTAGACATCAAGCATCGTTGCAATATTCTAATATTGCTCCTGAAAATAACTATCAAACTTCATTAGCTAATGAAATTACAACATTCCCTATGAGCCCAGGTTCAAAATCACTGTGGGGTCCATCAAATAACATGAATTTGACTTTGGAGACAAACCCTACTCTCTTCCCGGATACTGAGAATGATTATGCATCACTATCACCTACTGCTGATATGCTACTTCCACAAAATCTAATTGAAGGCGATGATCTCAATCGTTACTTTGATACTCAACATCAACATCAACAACAACTACAGCAGCAGCAGCAACTGCAACAACTACAACAGCAACAGCAACAGCAACAGCACTATTCAGTTCTCTCCCAGTCTGGTGAGACCCATCAAAATCAAGCTACATCCCCTGGAGTTTCACATATCTCAAACTTCGATGCATTGTCAAGTAAAAGCATCTACAATGATCTTGGTGGGTTGGATTTTCTTCAAGGCGCTTCAAGTACTCCTCCAACTTCAAGAGTTGTTCATCTTAACGGTATGAGCAGTTTGAATAATACTTCAAATGAAATTTTCCCAGGTGGAAATACTCATAACGTTCAAACAAATATTTTAAACTCTCCGCATTCATTACAACCACGAATTTCAACTGCTGACAATATTAATAGCATTGCTGATGTATCCAATTTACACGGTGTTCCATTCATGCCTAACTCTCCTGTTAATATCCCATTCCAATCAACAACTACAAATCTATCTAAAACAACATCACAACTATCGCATGAACAACCTGATGATACCAATACAAATGGACTATTGTATAACAAACGAAGCATGTTTGATGTTTTCTCTTTAACCTCAAATAAAAGCAATGTCAGCATACCTAATTCTCCAAACTTTAGTGAATCTAACCATTCTAAATTTTTTAGACTCCCAAGCACTAAGAGACATGCCTCAAGTAACTCCAACACAGACGCATCGGCAATTTCTCCTAATATTGATCCATTAACTGGACAAACTGAATACCCTGTGAATGGTTTAGATTTTAGTATGACAAGAGCTAGAAGCTCCAGTTATAGTTCAAGTATCTGGAATAACAATGCTAACAATGCTGCCGGTAATGTCAATAGTTGGTCAAGTAATGCTTTCAATTTGTTAGGATCTCCAGTGGCTGTTACAAAGACACCACCAGCTCAAAATCAAAGTTTGTTAGCGAACGTCAAACTTCAACCAGAATCAAATCAAATGGATGTTCCCTTAATACAAGAGCATACTGTATCAGATAGCCTTTTAGACGGTACTCCTACAGCTTACCTTGGTGGTTCTAACATTTCGAATAAGCTGAAAAGTGAATATCCTGCCTCTGCAGGAAGTTCTTCCATTCATACATTTGATACTGATTTAGACCCATCGGACCCAAATGATCATATGAATGATCATACTGTGCCACCAACTTCACCATCATTTTTCAAGAGCAAGTTCCTCAAATTTGGTACAAGTCCAACGAAAATTGTTACCAAATCAAGTGATAAGTCAAGTAATGTGGCATCTTCTTCTACTGATGAATTAAGTGTTGAAAACGAAGAAAATATCAACGGCCCTCACGGGGTTGGAAATACTTCAAATTCAGGATTATTAAGTAGTAGTTTTGGTTCCAAATCTTCAAGGTTCTTCAAACTGGGTTCTAGAAGAACTTCTGTTGCAACTGTTCATACCCATAACTCTACACACTCTACATCTTCAAATATATCCAATGAAAAAGGTATAGATAATTCAAATAATTCAAATTCTGCATTTAATTCTGGTTCTGGTGCTGGTTCGGGTTCTGGTCCTAGTACTGGCTCTGGTTCAGGTCTCAATTTGTTTGTCGGGAACGGATTCAATACTTCTTACAACTCTAACTCCAACTCTAATCCTACTGTAGAGACACCATCGTCATCTTCTTCTACATCTACTGGAAATATTTTATCTAGAAGATTAAGTTTTGCTGCTTTCAAGAGAGGAGACAAAGATAAGGAATCAAAAAATGATAAAATTATAGAGGAAGAACAAACTGAAGCTGAAGAAACAAATTAAAAGCAAGTACACTCAAATATAGATATCACTTATATATGATCTATATATATATTTATTTTAATTTACAAAATTTTTTAGTAATTATATTTTTTTTTTTTAGTAGTTTGATAGACCAAAAATCAAGGAATAAATTTTATAAGATTTGATTTCTCAAGTCATGCAGATTTATTAATTATACAGAGGTAGGTTTATATATTTCAAAACTATTGTAATTGGTTCTCTGTGTCTGAGACAAGATCAACTTGAACAGCAGAATCATCGATGGCATCAACTGCTCCGGCATTAATTTCGGTATTAGTTTCTTTTTTAATTTCTTGTTTAACTTCTTTTGCACCTTTATCTGCCTGTGCGACGACTTGTGCAATCACGTTTTCTTGTTCCTTTGCCGGTGCTTGTGCTTTAGCTTGTTCCTGTGCTTTAGCTTGTCCTTTTGCTTTAGCTTGTTCCTGTGCTTTAACTTGTGCTTTGATTTTAGCGTCAATGTGAGCTTTTGCCTCTGCTTTCACTTTTGCATCTGATTTAGCTTTTGCATCTGCTTCTAAGATAGGTTGAGATTTCTTCTCCATTGGAGCTATAGGGTCAGGGTTCCCCACTGCTTGTGCTGCTAATTTTGCCTTTTCAATATTAGGTTGGAACTCGGCCAACAGTCTTGCCTTTCTAGCCTTTGGATCTTCAAAAATATCTACATCTGACCAGTCAACATTTATAACTCTATCACTTCTTAAACTATCGGTATTTCTTAAAATTTTAGGTTTTTCATCGACCCACTCTTCATTAACATTAACAAATCCAGAATCATAAACTTTATCGTAAATTTTATAAATATCTTCATCTTTCTTTTTTCTTTCTTCTTCTTGAGCCATCCATTCCATATGTTTTAAATCATCAGAAGAAGGTTCATAAATATGCCATATAACATAATGAGGTAATCCAATAACTGAAAATCCCATTTTCTTAGATAATTTACCAAAAGCTTCAGTTTCTGCATGTTTTTCAAATGAAAAAGCAGGGAAATGGGCACCATTTTTGAAAACATTTGCCTTTGCCAATATTGAAACTCCTCCAATACCATCCAAAACCATTTCAGTTTCTGGATCTCCATATGGATCTCTTAAATAAGCTAAATGTGGTCTCCAAGTTGCATATTCAACATAACCTTCCACAATAACTGCATCTTCATCTAAAGTTGTTGCCAGTTGTAAACCACCATCACTTTCTTGCCATGAATTTAAATCATATGGCTGTTGATTACCTAACCACTCTGGTAAAGGTCTCCAAACATTTGGAACAATGATATCTTTATCGTGATGCATTAAATCCTCAATAATAGTTTGTGCCACTGTTTCAACATCAACATCTCTCCAATAAACATATGAATGATATGGTTTAATAGCCACTGAAGATAACCAATTTCTAGCTCTAGCCATTAATTTACGTCTCGGTCCTTGTGCTGCAAAACCGTGTCTATCACTAAAACCTTGACCAATTACTTGACCAAAATCTTTTTCAAAAATTTCTATAGAACCGAAATGTATTGAACTATCAGGATCATTTTGTAACTGTTGTAAATTTGATTCTAATACACCCATTGTATCATCTGAAGAATCTGAAACTAAAAATGCTAAATCTATTAAATTATGTGGATAAGTCATATTTCTCATATGACTGAAAAACATTGGTAAATGAGAAGCAGCATCCCTTAATGGAACACAAAATATCACTCTCTCATGATATTGCCAACCATTTGGCCTTCCTCTATACTTACTTAAATCATAGAAATATGTTTCTGTTGAATCTTTTTCCGTCAATGTTGGAGTATAAAATGTTAAATCATTTGACAGTTGTGCAAAAAATAAAATAAATATATATATTATTGATACCGATGATAGTATAACTCCCGTTATTATATATGGCCACTTGGACTTGGATTTTGAAACTTCACTGGTAAATAATTTCGGAGATCTATTTAATTGAGATGTTAGTAAGTCAAAAAAATAAAAATTTTAAAATAAAAATTAAAAATAACATACCTCAAATGTTCCTCCATCGTTGAAGAATGCATTTCAATTGAACAAAAATTAAAAATGGAATAATAGTAAAGGAAAGGCTAATCAAAACAAAAACGTAAAAAGCAAATTCAAAAATAAAAAAGGTATAAACGTTAGATTAACAAAACGATTTTTTGAAAAGGGAAATAAATTAATCAAAACAGACTCCTCTTATGCAGTAATTTCCTCTCCTCTCCTCTATTGTTGTATAACGCAGAAAAAAAAACCAAACAAAAATACAGAAAACCAAAGCTTTCAAAAATAAATTAAATATCAATACTTTAAAACAACAACAATATATTCTATTTTCAAACAAACAAACAAACAAAATATACTAAAGATTTCGTATTATTATATCTGATTACACGATTAAATTTACAATTTTAGAAATTCACTGCTGTTCTCAGGGACAAAAAAAAAAAGAACAAAAAAAAGAACAAAAAAATTAAAAAAAAAAAACAAAAAAAAAAATGGATTATGTAATCATAATGTAAATTTTAAGCCCTTTCATTGTTCTTTATACGAGATGATTTTCTGTACTTTAGGGTAAATATGACGAGTGTATATTTATAATGGTATATAACGTATGTAAGGGAGAAGGGTTAGATGAATAGTTCAGTAATGGAGACTTTTCTTGAAGATTTTCTAATTTGTGGGGGTGTTTTTTTCTTAGTCATAGTCCCGTATTTGGCAGCAGCAGCAGCAGCAGGAGGAGGAGGAGGAGGATCTTCTTTATCGATATTTTTAGGTAACCTACGTTTAGGTCCTTTAGCTCTATTCTTAGTCATATGACTTAATTTTTGACCTTCCTTTTCCAAGTCAGATGAATCTAAAGTACGTGATTTTCTTGGGATCTTTGTATCTGGTAATGGGAGCGACGAACTAGATTGAGTATTTTTCAGTTTGGCAAATAGCTCTGGGTTGGCTAGTCCTGGAAGGGCGAATCCCATTGGTCTTGTAATTGGTTCAGTTTGTGAACGCATTGGTAGTGCTGGCTTTTTATCCTGGGTATTACTTTTTGGAGTTGGTATTGTTGATACTTCTTGAGTCTTCTTCTCGTTTGTACTAGATCTAAGTGCATAAGCTCTTAATAGTGCTTCCGGTTTATCAGAGACTTTTCTTGGTACAGGTTTAGGCTTGGTTAGTATGGATCTTTTCAATAAAGCCTCTGGTACTTGAAGGGTGACAGATTTGGCTGCTGGAGTTGGTCTTAGAGACTGGTATTTATTTAAAGCTTCAGGTTTTTCAGTAGCTGGTGGTGGCATCACTGTTGCCTGTTTCAAATCACCAAGTCTTTTCAAAGCTTCAGGTTTTTCAGTAGCTGGTGGTGGCATCACTGTTGCCTGTTTCAAATCACCAAGTCTTTTCAAAGCTTCAGGTTTCTCTGGTGTTATCTTTGATGAAGGTTTAGTATATTTCAGTTCAATGGGTTTCAATTGATGATCTTTATTGTCAATTGGTAGAGTTTTCTTTTTAATTGGAGACAATTTAACATTGAGGAAAGTTTCTTCTAGCGCAGGATTAGCAATATTGATTGATGATACGAGTGACTTTTTTGGTACAATAGGTTTTGCCTTTGGTATTGGTATTGGTTTGGAGAATGTATTGACTTGCGGTTTTTTTTCTTCTGTTTTTTTTGTAGATAAAGATGCACCACCAGATGTTAGTAGACGTGCATTCATTTTCAACCCCCATTCTTTCTCTCCAATTGATGAATCCATTTTGGTATTTTTTAAAGGAGGAGCTTTAGCAGCAGCAGATGCGAAAATGATACTAGACTTGCTAGGTAATGGGATATAATTTAGTGTATTGTTTTGTAATTGATTTGATTTAGTTACTGGTTGTTTGACACTGGTTGTTGATTTTGGATTGTGAAACTCATTATCTGATGACTCTGGAGATTTAGTAGTATTGACTTTTGCGTTGTTGAATACATTCTTAGTACTAGTTTTCATAATATCGTTGTATCTTATTGGAACAGGCTCATTTACATTTTTCTTTGCAACGGTAAATTTCGAATTGATATCAATTGTGTTCATTAGTTGATTTAATGTATCACTTTTCCCATTCTTCTTAGTAGTTGTATCAGTTTGTCTCGCAGTTGGATTTATTAAAACAATGTCTGCTGTTGTAACTGACTCATCCACTTTATTCTCTTTTGAACTTATTGGAACTAAATTTAATAAACTTGAATCCTTCTTAGGTATCATTGGAGGTAATCTCTTCTTTTTAGGTGAGAGTTCATACTTCTTTCTCTTCTCTTGTAATTCTTTCTCCAATGAAGATAATCTTGAATCATTCTCTTGTTTTCTAATAGCATCTAATTCTCTGAAATTATCCAGAAATCTATCAATATCTGGATCTCCAGATACTGTCATTGTAAGTGCGTATGTCTGTATATATCTATATCTACCCACTTAAAGTAACATAAAACAATTAAACAACCAAACATATTAAATTTTGAAAAGCACAAATTTTTATTTTGAAAAGATCGAAATATTAAAATTAATGCAGACAATCGCGTCGATCGTCGATCGTCCATACGTTACTTCGGGCGCCTATATAATTTGTTACAACTTTCCAGTAATGAAATCTTTTCTAATAAATTAAGTTTTCTTTACTGGTATGACTGAGTCTGAACAAGTAGTAAATACTATAACAATTTGAAATTGTTTAATTCAACTCCATTCTATATTTATCTATATTTATCCATTATTTTTGTATTAGCTAATTATGATTATTAATTTATTATATATTTTAAAAGAGATTGATATTTACTATTCCCACTTTATACAATAATCAAAGGTCTTTTAAATGCCTTCCATACCTTATTATGAAAATAAAGGATAGAATACCTAAACTATAGGATTTAAAAGAGGTAGTTTAGTTGATATCTAAATAGTAATACTATCTAGATCCCAACAAAAATTGCTTAATTTCAGTATAATCTTATATAAACACTTGCCACATATATAGCCACATACTGCGCCTCAATACAAAAATCGTATAAAACTATCAACAAAATTTATATCAATAATGGCTTAATGGTCTAGTGGTATGATTCCTGCTTTGGGTGCAGGAGGTCCTGGGTTCAATTCCCAGTTGAGCCCCATTATTAATTAATTTTTTTTTGCAATTTTTTTACTTTCCCAACTCAAACTCCTATTTTTTTTACCAATCCAACTACATAAAACGTTTATGACTTTTTTAAAGTAAACTACTTCTGCTCAATCTTCAGATGTGTCAAATTAATTGCAGTATAATTTCAAAACATTCCCGTCTTTTGCTACAAAAAAAAATGTACAAAAATTGACACCGCCACAAAAAAATGAACAGAAAAATTTCAAAATTTCTCTTTTTGTGTTTTTTTTTTTGTTAAATTTTTTGTTTTATTTTAATTTGTGTGACACGACTCGTCTATAATGAAAATGTATATTAATGTTTGGTATATTACAATATATATATATATTGTTTATATAAGTTTATACAAGTTGATAGATTATTGAATAATCATTTATTATTGGAATTTATATAATTGAGGAGATTTCAATTAACTATTGGCTCATACAAGATGCTTGATCTTGATAAGATAATAGATGACGTTAAGAATTGTAGGTTAATACCCGAGAATGATATTCAACAGCTTTGCTTTTTAGCACAAGATCTTTTAATACAAGAGTCAAATATTCAATTGATAGAGACTCCAATAACGATATGTGGTGATATTCATGGACAACTTCATGATTTATTAAGATTATTTAGAATTGCACAACATCCACCAGAGACTAAATATTTATTTCTTGGAGATTTTGTTGATAGAGGTTTTTACTCTTTAGAAACTTTTTTACTTTTACTTTGTTACAAGATTAGATATCCAGATAGAATTTATTTAATAAGAGGAAACCACGAATCTCGTCAAATTACATCGGTGTATGGATTTTACGATGAATGTTTTAGAAAATATGGATCTGCCAATGTTTGGAGGTATTGTTGTGACGTTTTCGATTATTTGGCATTGGGTGCATATATTCAATCAACAGTTGGGAATAAAGATGGTGTATTTTGTGTTCATGGAGGTCTTAGTCCCGCTATTGAAACTATCGATGAGATTCGTTTAATTGATAGAAAACAAGAAGTTCCTCATGATGGATCGATGTGTGATCTTTTATGGTCAGATCCTGAAGAAAATATACCTGCTTGGGCTGTATCTCCAAGAGGAGCAGGTTATTTATTTGGATATATAGAAACGGAACGTTTCTTATTTAGAAATAATTTAAGTTTAATAGCAAGAGCTCATCAATTGGTAATGGAAGGTTATAAAGAAGTATTTGACGGAGGACTGGTAACGGTTTGGTCTGCTCCAAATTATTGTTATAGATGTGGTAATGTCGCTGCTGTATTGACTTTGGATGATCAATTGAATAGAGATTATACAGTTTTTGATAGTATGTTACAAGACTGTAATGAAATGCCTTCTAAAAAACCCGTTGCTGATTACTTTTTGTAATTGTTTCTTTGTACAGTACATATATAAGATTCATATATTATAAATATATATATATATATAAAATTTCTTTGCCGGTCAAAGAAATCTCTTTTTATTCATATTCAATCTTTGTAAAATGGATAGTCGATGTAACCTTTCCGTTCTAAATGGGTGTAAAAAGTTGAACGATCATACTTGTTTAAAGAATAACCTTCTTTCAATCTAAGTACCAAATCAGGATTACTTAAAAATAACCTTCCAAAGACTAATCCATCAATACTCAATTCCTCTACAACATTTTGGAAATTTTCCTGATTCCAACCTCCTGCTGAAATCAATGGCGTATCAGGAAGAAATGGTCTCAAATTAACAACAGAACTCATTAGTGAATCACTCTCAGAGACATCATTCTCTCTACCTCCATTGCTATCACTACGAGCTTCAATTATATGAACATAGGCCAACTTCCTTTCATTTAACTCTTTACAAACATACGCAAAATGTTTAATTGGATCACTATCTTCCATATCTTGGAATGCGTCCCAAGGACTGATTCTAAATCCAATCTTAGACGAACACCCAATTCTCTTGATAATTGCATCCAATATACGTAGTGGGAATTTACATCTATTCTCAATCGACCCACCATATTCATCATCTCTAAAATTCACTTTATCTCTTAGAAATTGATCAATTAGATATCCATTAGCACCATGAATTTCAACACCATCAAAACCAGCCAGTTTTATAGCATTAAATGCTGCAGTTGCAAAATCCTCAATAACAACTTCCATATCTTTTTCATCCATGGCTTTTGGTTCAGTGAATTTCAAATCTGTTTCAGGGTATGAAAGTGGTGTACCAGTTAATATTGTTGGAGTACTACAAAGTGGAGACTTTCCTTTGCTATACTTAGGTATAGCAGATCTACCAACATGGTTCAACTGTAAAAAGATAAACCCACCTTTCTCATGGACAGCATCAACAATATTCTTCCATCCTTCAACACATTGTGGAAGATCTATCCTTGGATTATTTGGATGTATCCCACTGGTACATGATATATTGGTTGATTCTGTAATAAGTAAACCACCAGGAGTTGATCTTTGAGTGTAGTACTGTTTCATTAAATCACCTGGTATATAGTTGGGTGCCCTATACCTAGTTAGAGGTGCCAAAATGACCCTGTGGTTTAAGGTTATATCCCCCAACTTCAGTGGTGAGAATAATTTATCAGATTCCATTTTTTCTTTGTTGTACCGTTCTTACCAACCTCAAACTAATGATGTAAATTAAACCATTTATTCTACTATATCTGCAAAATTTATAGGATGGAAGCTCTGCGAGGTAACCAGACATGTCTCTTGATAACTCAACTATGATGATAAATCCCATATCGGTTTTAACAACTAAAAGTAATTTACAATTTAAAACACACAGAGAAAGAACCATATAAATCTCAAATGGGAAAGATAAGCCTTAAGAAACACAGCCTTACAAATGAAGAGAAAAAAAAAAAGAGCGGAAACTTTGAAATTAAAGTTTTATGTTTACGTTATAAATTTTTCACTCGTACGTATCAGACAATTTTTAATATTGGATAAAATTGCGACGATTGAAAGGTCCTTAGATTTGAGTCTTATCAAACAATAGAGAATTGAAATTTATTGTGTTATTCCCATATATGTGATAAATAATTTCTCTATATCAACATAAATAAAAGATAGCGTGTTTAGTAAAAATTCCTAATCAAGACATGTGCATGAATTGGCGGAGTTTCCGCATTGCGTCATGTTCTCTTCGTTCTATGGATTAATTTTCCCAGTTTTAAACTGATATCTTCAACTAATTGTGAAACGTAAGAAGTACCCAATTTAGTAGTAGTAACTAAGTTAATAACGAGATTTAGTACTTATCGTATGAGAAATTTATCTTATGATATACCAAAGATGTAAGATAGTCATACAATTTGTCATTGGGTTATGCGAGTTTCTTCCTTTGTAATTATATTTGATTAAATATACATATGTATTTCCACTATTTTTCAACAACAGACAATGCTTTTTTTAAGGAGTTTATTAAATTTTTAAGAGTTTTCACAAATACAACACAAATAAAACTTAACGATGGATACTCTTAAAAAGGTTGACGCTTATATCTCTGTTAAAGGTAACTACGAAGGTTATGAAGGAGAAGACGACAAATTTAAAATAGTCTCAAATAGAGATACCCTTCCAACTCCTCCTGAAGAGAGAACTTGGAGAATTTACAACTATATTGGTATCTGGTGGCAAAGTGCATTCAATGTTAATGAATGGAACACTGGTGCCAGTTTGATTAAGACCACTGGTCTTCCACATGGTCAAGTTATTGGATCTGCTGTTCTTGGAATTTTCTTGTCTTGTTTCTTTACTATTGCCAATGCAAGATCTGGTGCCTCATATCATATTGGGTATCCTGTTTTAGCAAGATCTGCTTTTGGTGTTCGTGCTGGTTATTTCTTTGTCTTCGTTAGAATGTTTGTTGCCCAAATCTGGTTTGGGGTTCAAACATACTATGGTGCTATGTGCTTAGATGTCTCCCTTAGATGCATATTTGGTCATAGATGGACAGATATTCCTAATCATTTACCAGCTTCTGCTGATATTTCAACAAGACTAATCACTTCTTTTTTTATCTATTGGTTGATCCAGCTACCATTAATGTGGTGTCATCCAAGGTATATTAGACATTTCTTTACCGTCAAAGCGTTTATTATGCCTTTTACTACTTTAGGATTGTTTTTATTTTGTGTCATCAAAGGCCATGGACCAGGTGATTGGGGTATTGGAATTGATGTCGTTCAAACCCAAACAACTGGAAATTCCTGGATGCATGTCATTAACACTATCTTTGGAACTTTGTCACCAATGATTATCAATCAACCAGATATTTCGAGATACTCTAGAAAAAACAAGGACGTTATTTTACCTCAAGTTGCTGGATTTCTCCCATCAAAGGTTATAGTTTTGATTTTTGGAATGGTTAGTGCCTGTTCACTTAATAGAGCTTATGGAGAGATGTACTGGAATATGTGGGATTTGCTTAATGCTATCTTGGATAACGAATGGGGTGCGGGTGCCAGAACGGGTATTTTCTTTGTTGCAACTAGTTTTGCCGTTGGTACCGCAGGTACTAATATTTTTGCTAATTCAATTCCATTTGCAGCAGATTTATGTGGTCTTTTACCAAAGTATTTCACAATCGTTAGAGCTCAAATCCTAAGTGGTTTGTTATGTTGGGCGATTGTTCCATGGAAATTCTTGACAAATGCTGCTAAATTTATTACTTTCCTTGGTTCATACTCCATATTTGTGGGTCCATTACTTGGAAGTTTACTTTCTGATTACTATTTTGTTAGAAAGGGTAATCTTCACATTCCTTCTCTCTATACCACTAGTCCCAAAGGTGCTTACTATTACTGGAAAGGATGCAATATCACGGCATGTATCAGTTGGTGCTTATCCCCTATTATTGCTATACCTGGATTATATAGAGCATACTATCCAGATACAATGACTCAACCTGCTAGCGATATTTATAATTCTGGTTGGTTATATACCACTTTGATTGGATTTACATTGCACTCAATTGGTTCTTTGATTTTTAAACCTAAAATCTATCCTGACGACCATAGCGATACCCCAAAGTCTTGGGAGCATATGGTTCAGTACAATGGTTTCTTCGAAGAAGATAAACAAATCAATGGAGTTGGTTACCCAGGAACAGTGGAAATGGTTTATGAAGATTCGAAGGGAAGTGATGATGACGAAAAACTGAAGGTTATTACCAGTATTAGATCATCAGGAGGTCTTCACATGTAGTTTCAATTTGAGAACTTGAACTCTATCTTCCTAATTTTTTCTGCTTTATTTAGATCATTTTGATCACTTTTTTTTATTTCTATTTTAATTTTATATATTTCTTTGAAAATATAAGCTGTGCTTCTTTTTTAAAACAGAAATCATTTCAATGCTCTTACAGTACCACTACAGAAGAAACTTGTTTGATGGATATTATCTAAAGTAAATTAAATAATGCTTTTCTATTTGATTATATACAGTAATGCGACTAAAAACATCTGGAAAATATGAGAGAGGAAGAAAGAATAAAATTTTAATCATTGAAAAGAAATGGAACTATAAATAAAAGGTACAAAATGGTGAATATATGTTATTCATACTTTAACTTTCACCTCAACTTTAGACTCAATCACCTCTTCTGATTGTGAGCCAATGCTACATTGTTCGCTTGATTCATTTCTAGTTGCTTCTACCACTAATTCATCTTGAGAACCGTCTTTACTCGCTAGTGATCCTAAAAACATAACAGATGATATTACAGTTAAGCTGATCATAATTATCTTATAACTACTTCTATAGGCGTCTAAAACTTGATACTTTGTATCTTTATTAAGCTTTGACATAATAGAAGGAGTTGCAATTATCGAGTCTACCAATTCAGGATTATCAACAAGAATTTCATTCAACTTAGTTTTAAACGAACTCCTGAATATTAAACCACTGACAATGAGTCCAATTGAACCACCAAGGCAACGAAAGAAGTTTCTTAGCCCTGTGACAACAGATCTATCCGAGCTCTTGGAGTGGGACAAAAGACATAGAAGAGTAGGCTGAAATGTGAAACCTATACCCAAACCTTGCACTAAGTTAGAACAGATAAGCAATCCTAAATTTGAGTGCAAGTTGAACATTATTTTTAACCCAACTCCAAGTGTCCACATTGCCCCTCCAAGCCACAAACATTTAACATATTCACCAGTATATGAATTTATGTATCCTGAAAGAACGCCAAATATACTACTAGAACAAGTAGCTGGAAGTTGAATAACACCCGCCATGATTGGAGACCAATTTCTCAAGTTTTGTAAGTACAACGGATAATAGTACATATCGACAAAGTATGTCCACCCCATCATAAAGCACATTGCAAATAACAAACTTCTATGCATATTTTTAAATAAATTCAAAGGGATCATAGGAATTTTGGCTATCCGTAACTCTGAGTATACGAAACAGATAAAAGCCACAAAGCTCAAACATACCAATGAGATAAATATTGAAGAATCCCAGCTCCAAGTGTCACCTCCCCCAGAAATTGAGACTAATAACAAAACGGTACTTATTATAGCAAATATAAATCCAAACCAATCTATCATTTTAATTTTGTCTTTAAAAGAGCCTGTGACTGGTTTGAGAGGAACAAAAATAATAACTAATACTGCACATAGTACACAAACAGGACAAGTGATCCAGAAAGTCCACCTCCAACTAGCCTTTGATGTCAATAAACCACCTATGAGAGGACCCATACCGTTTCCTGTCGCTGTTGATAATGCAACAAAGCCAAAATATTTTCCTCTTTCTCTGTTTGTAAGAAGATCAGAAAATGTTATCATGACTAAACAATTGACACCACCACCTCCTAATCCACTGATTGCTCTGAAAACAAATAGCATAGCTGGTTTGGTAGAGAACCCACTCACAAGATTACCAACAAGCAGGCAGAATAAAGAAAAGAGGAAAACTTGTTTTCTTCCAAAAACATCTGAAATTCTACCATATAGTAGCTGAAAATTTGTGTTACTTATCAAGTAACTCGTCCCCGTCCAACTTGTAATAAGACTTGAGTTTTTGAAATCAGAACCAATGCTAGGAATAGCTGTTGTAATGGCAGTCTGATCAAAAAAAGAGACAAATAGGGATGCAGTTAGACACCCTAGTGTAATAAACAGCTTCTTTCTGGGTAAACGTTGCGATTGATCTTGTAGTTCTGAACTCATCTATCTTTAAATCGAACCAAGAATCTTAACACAGTTATGAAAAGAGCACTAACCTCTTTCTACCACAAACAACTTTATTTTATTGACAAACAAATCATGATAGATTAGTTCCCATTTTTATTAAAGTTATTTTCCTTTTCCCTTTTTTCCTGCTATAAACTATTTTGAATCAGTTTTCATGGAATTTAATAGGTATACAACTTCAAGCTACGATTTCAGCCTTTAAGAGACCAATTTGCCAAGCCGCCCAATACCAATCAGTTCCTTTCCACCATCCTCTCAGCCAAAGTTTTTCTTCAACTCACAAAATCTATTCAAAGAACTATATCACTAACTTTGAAAAACACCATATAGATATCTACAACAAAAAAATACTATAAGATACAAACTTTTTATTTCTCTTATCTCTCCGCTTGCGGAATATATATCATGCAAAGGATTTGTACCGCCGCTTTGGCCGACGTTCCAAATAAACTTTAAAGTTTATATTAACTTTCTCGCGGCTTGCGATGCGGATATTTCCACAATTTATCAGAGATAAGAAAAGAACGGAAACTTTTTTCCATTTAATTTGATGGTGTGTAACCAATAAACAAGTGGAAAGACCGCTTTGATGTACCTTACCTGAAAAGTAAAGTAACTCGATATTATGAAACATATAGTACCTGAACCTCAGTGACAAATATATATGATTGCAGCGAGGAATTTGGACATTGTGTTTTAATCATTTTATATAAAATCATGAAAACCCCTTTTTATACGAGCTATTCAACAAGATACTTTTAAAGTTGGTCTTGTTCTATATAAAAATTAACACTACACAAATTAATAAATTTTATTTTCAGCAATGTCCATAGTTTCTTTAGAGATATCAAAGTAAGTTATTTCTTGTTTTATTTTTTCTTTGAATGCCAAAAACATACTAACAGAATTATTATACAGAGATAACACTGTCACTTTAGATGACCTTCATTCTCAGCCTGCAAAGTTAGGAGTTTCATTGAAACAGGATGAAGTTGACGATTATTATACAATGCTTTGTGCTTTGGACGAATCTGCAAAGAAAATCCTCGCCATGGATGATTATCAAAGACCAACAGATTTAGAGAGATTCCCTAGAAAAAATATCCACCTACCACAAAGCAAAGAAAATAAGAAAGGTGCTTGGGCTTATAAAGTCAGTATTGAAGATACCAAACCAGAACTATCAAAGTCGAGACCACTTGCTGGGAGAACTATTTGTTTCAAAGATTGTATAGATGTTGCTGGTGTTCCTCAAATCCTAGGTACTTCTGCTCATGATCCTTGGATCCCAGAGTCTGATGCTACAGTAGTTGTTAGAGTGTTAGAAGCTGGTGCCAAGGTTGTTGGATTGGCTACATGTGAGAATCAGTGTTCCAGTACCTCTTCCAACACTTCTGCAACTGGAAATGTTGAAAATCCTTACCATGATGGATTTAGTGCTGGTGGTTCAAGCTCTGGGTCTGGATACCTTGTTGGTTCAGGTGAGGTTGACCTGTCTCTTGGATGTGACCAAGGTGGTAGCATCAGAGTTCCTAGTAGTAACTGTGGGTTGGTTGGACTTAAACCAACTCATGGATTATGTCCATACACATTTTGTGGTAGTCTAGAAACAAACATTGATCATGTAGGACCAATGACAAAGACTGTGATGGATAACTGTGAGTTATTAAAGGTAATTGCAGGAAAAGATGGGTATGATGATAGACAAGGTGCCGCACCTGATGTTGCTGATGTTCCTGATTATCCTACTCTCACCAAAAATTCTTTAATTTCTGGAATGAAGATTGGTATATTGAAAGAGTCATTAGAGATCCCAGCTATGACTGATGCAATGAGAATCAAATTCTTAGAAACTGCTGAACTTTTCAAAGCTTTAGGAGCTGAAGTTGTTGAAATATCCATTCCATACCATAATATTGCACCTGAAATCTGGATGGTTGGTCAAAGAATTGCAGGCGCTGTTAGAAAATTAGGTCTCCAGACAGGACGTAGAGTAATGCAATCCTCCAAATATTTTGATCATGCTTTGCCTTACACCCAGGAGTCTTTTGACAAAACACCCGTGAATGTGAAGAATGGTTTGATAAATGGTTTATATCTCAGTGAACATTACCCTGGTTTATATTCTAAAACAATCAACTTGAACTTCAAGGCCACTGAAGCTTATAACGAGGCTCTTGAAAAGGTGGATATATTAATTACACCAACTACACCATTTGTTGCTCGTCGCCACGGAACAAGGGATGGAAGCCCAATTGCACTTATTAAGAACACAATTGGCTTGAATGCTAACACTGGTATTTTCAACATTACTGGACATCCAGCAATGAGCTTACCAGTGGGATTTTTACCCTCAATGGAAGACCCTGAATTGAACTTCCCAGTTGGTTTACAGATCATAGCCAAGCATTTTGATGAATCAAGCATTTACCGTGCAGCATATGCTTTTGAACAAGCATATAACTGGAAAGAATTATAGTATCCCTGAATGCTCATATGTACTATATAATATATATAATTTATATAATTTATATAATATCAATATTAAGATTTTATTTAACTTAAAACTATTTAAAATTATTATTGATAATATTTAGTTCACTCCCGCTTTTTTGTATTGTTGATATCCATTAAAATATGAGTCCAGAAATCTTGGTCTAAGCTGAACTTGGTATAGTTGCTTTCGAAATCTAAGCTTTGAGAGACCGGAGGAAAGCTATTACTGTATACTTTTTTTGAGAAGTTATTTTCAGATCTTTCTGTATCTGGAATAGATTCTGTAGTAGAGCCATCTTCTTCAGCTCTTCTATGCAACTCAGCCTTTTCTAGTAAATTATCGAATAAGTCCCTATAAGAACTTGCTTCTGGCCATCTTTCTGAAAATACGAATAAAAGACTGGAACAAGCTCTAATATCACTCTGCATATTCATAAAAGAGGGATATCCAATATTTCTCAAGTAGTAAACCATCGTCACCCCTGCTAAAAAACAGGTATGCAGAGCAACAATACTAAATTCCAAAACAGAATCCCTGTATAGATTTCTATAACAAGTGCATATACCACCTGCCGATAAACATGCTTGATCTAATGACTGATTTCGTTCTTCTTCTGAACTAATAATTTTTGGAAGAAATAATATTAGTCGTGCTCTGTAATATAGTAACTCAAGATAGTCATAGCTTTCTTTTCCTTGCATAGACTGAGAAAATGTTGCTCGAGAAGGAAGCGTTATATACCAATTATCGATATCAGATTTAATAAGCTCAAATGAATCTGCTGTGGGTAAGTAGTTATTTACTGTATAGAAGAACAGATGAATCCGGCTTTCAATTTGTCGTATTTTGCAAGTGCTGATGAAAGTTGTAAATGATGTGATTGCTTGCGAGAAGTCTGGATTGGTCTCTTGTTTTAACTGTAATTCATATATATCATATATTTCATTATCTGTTGGATTTATAGGTATATCAATGCTAAGTGGATAAGGGAGATCAATAAAGCACTCATTAATTGATCCTGGTCTGCCAAGTGATAGTGACAATAACTTATCATAGTTATAAGCAGACCAGAATAGTCTTTTATGAAATTCATAGTCCAGAGTATTTTCATATTTTATAGATTGCTTCCGATGAAAGCCAAATTGTACCAGCTTTCTCATGGCAATCCCAGTTAGCTCCCATGACGATACATAGAAAGATAAATGATAATTTCTTCCTATAAATAAGGCTATCAATAAACATGCCTGTATTTGCTGTATTATGCTTAGATCAGCATCCGCAAGGTATTTCAAGGATCGCTTAAAGTACATATCAGGGCAAGGGTATGTAGTTACATTTAATAATTCAGTAAGTCTGCACCCTATTCCCAAGGCAATATTTATTGAAAACATATCCCATACTGTCTTTTCAGAATCTGGTAATTTCAAAATAGAATAAAACCAACCTTTTTGTAAAAAATAGTGCCTATTATGAGATAAACTAAAGAATCGATCAAGAAAAGTTTGTTCTATTTGAGGGGGAACAAATGTATTGTCATTGAATGTAGAGTCTAGTATCATTGGCGACTTTTGAATACTAGAATCACCTACTAAATTTTTTCTTATAGCTTGAACTATTGAAATAACTGCAAAAGAACCTATATATTCATCAACTTCATCAGGCTTTCTGTATAACAAGTTTGAAATTGTATTCAAAAAACTAGACTCTGGCTTTAAACAGTGAGGAGACGTCTCTTCTTTTTCTTCTTCAACTTCCAATTCTTGTTCCTTTTCTTCTATAGAATATGATTTAGAAGATCGAGGCTCTAAAAATTGAATGGATGACTGTTGCTGCTCATACAGCTCACGTAAAGCTGAAAGATCATTATTCTTTTCGATTAGAAGATTATTTAAACTTTGCAACTCTCTAACCAGTTGTTCATTTTTCAATTTGAGCTCCAAAACTTCAGCTTTTGGATTTTCCAAGCATGAGATGCAAGTCATTGAAATATCTGGAACCATTGGTGGTCTATCGTATGTACATTCAAGCTTCTTGATAGAACAAGATGAACAAGGAATCTTACCATCACACTTTCTTTTTCTTAACTTGCAACGACAGCACGCAACAGAAACTCTATCTAATCTTTTTCTCTTTGATTTTTTCAATGGAGAACCCCATTCTTCAGATGCTGTTTTTCCACTCATTTGATTTATCACTAAACAATTGAAAGGACCCGCAACCATTTGCAAGTACTCAATAACTTACTTACACCCAATTAACCAAAAATATAGAAAAAAAAGAAAGTAATGAAGAACCACCAAAATATATGTATATTACTTAGACAAGAAGTTTGAGTTTTGCATGTTTCAAAGAATAACCATATTTAGGTAAAAGATAAACAAAGACAATACAAAGCAAAGACAAACAATAAACATCTAGCTCAAGATAAATTTGATTTGATTATCGATCATTTACGCTCTTTTCCCGCCACTTAGACGCCGCACATAAATATATTATATTTCTGTTTTTGTATTTTACTGAAAATTCTTTATCTTTAAAATTTGCCGTATTTAAGTTACATACACAATAACTATTAACCTTGATATGGGGAGACTTCTCTGAAATGATCAGCAATTTGTCTTCTGGTACATACCCAAACATCCTGTTTTCCAGTGACATATTCTACAAATTTTTTTAAAGCTTGATAATAACCTGGTTTACCTATAATACGACAATGTAATCCAACAGTCATCATTTTACCTCCTTCTTCGTACAATGTATCAAATGCGTTTACCAAGTGTTCATAGAATGATTGAGCAGATCTAAATCCATTTGCATTCAAGAATCTATAATCGTTACAATCTAAAGAGTACGGAACAAGTAAAAGACCAGTTTTCTCATCTGCTGGTAAAGTCTTTTCTGCAGGAATATCAATCCAACGAGGAACATCATCTCCATAGTAGTCACTGAAATATGGCAAGTCCAATTTTAACTCTTTATAGACTTCAGTTATTAAACCCATGGTTTGAGATGAAGGTCTACCCATATACCATCCACAGGTATCAATTCCAGTAACTTTTTTCAAAACTTCCATCTGTTTTAAAATATATGCCTTTTCATTTTCAGGAGTCATATCGGCATATGGAATCCATCTATAAGCATGAGATGCAATCTCATGACCTTCACGAATAAAAGCATCACAGACTTCTTTATTTCTTTCCATGGCTCGTCCAACAGCATACGCTGTAAATTTCAAGTTGTGTTTTTGAAAGAGTCTCAAGATACGCCAAATACCAGCTCTTGAACCATAGTCATACTCTGATTCCACATCAATTGCTCTAAATGGGACAGGTAATCCTTTACTACCAGTGAAAAGGTTGAATTCTGTTGTATCATCTCCAAGTGTTAATGATCTTTCAGCTCCTTCTTCATAATTCAAAACAAATGAAAGAGCAATTTTTTTCCCTTCTGGCCATTGGCAATCTAGACCCTTTTCTCCATAACCAACTAGATCTCTTTCAAACTCATATTTTGTACCTTTATTTTTATCAATATTTATTTCTTCAGGATATGGATTAGCAATTGTGGACTCCATTTTATTAAAAAAAAAGATTCACCTTTTGTTTGTTTTGTAAACACTAGGTAACTCAGAAAAATCAAAAATAAAAAACATAAAACTTAAAAGTAAGAATGTACTTATATATTATATATCTCAATCAAACCACCAACTTAAGTAGGTAAATCTTGCTACCTAAGAATATATAATAGCTATCTTGAACCATTAAACAGTATCCGGACACTAGCAAAAAATATAAAAGAATATATTAACCGTTCCCTTCTAGGAAATTTGAAAAACCTAAAATAGGAATAATTAAGATTCTGTTTCATATCATTCTAATGATTGTCCAATTCTTTAAACACAATACACAACCTATCTATTAATCAACTCCATGATAACAAAAAAGACGGAAACTATAAGTTTTCAAATACAAATTTATCAACGGAAGTTCCGCAGCGGCTCGAGAGCACTAAATTTACGATAAGCAAAATTTTAAATACATGTGAACACTGCCAATTATGAGGAGGCAAGTTTACGCAAATTTACAAATTTGAAAAAGTTATACAACAATTAAGTAAATAATTAATCATTTGTTTATGTCATACAGAGACGAGATACATATTAGTTAAAGATAATAAGTAAATTTAAGGTTGATAAGGGAATTGTTGTTTGAAAATATCAGCGATTTCAGCTCTTGTACAGACCCAAACATCAGGTTTAGAGTTGATATATTCAACAAAATCTTTTAAAGCTTTGAAAAAACCAGGTTTACCCATGATACGACAATGTAAAGCAATAGTCATCATTTTACCACCTTCGTCGTATAAGATATCAAATGCATTAGATAAATGTTCATAAAAAGCACCTGCAGATCTAAATCCATTTGGGTTTAAAAATTTGTAATCATTACAATCTAAAGAGTATGGCACCATTAACATACCTTTTCTTTCCTCTTTTGGTAAGTTTTTCTCTGCTGGAACATCGACCCAGTAAGGAACATCATCCGAGTATGCATCACTAACGTATTTCAATTCAACTCCATTTTCTTTATAAGTTTCATATAGTAACCCTAAAGAATGAGTAGATTGACGTCCATAGTACCAACCATGAGGGTAAGAACCTGATGTTTTTTTAATAGATTTAATTTGCTTTGTAATGAAAGCTTTCTCAACTTCTGGGCTAACTTCTGAGTATGGAATCCATCTATAAGCATGGGATGCAATTTCATGTCCATCTCTAACCATGGCATCAACTAAAGGTTGATTCAATTCAAAAGCATGACCAACAGCCCAAATACTCATTGGATAATTATATTTTTTCATCAATCTCATAATCCTCCAAACACCACTTCTACTACCATAGTCATATTCTGATTCAACTTCAAAAGCCCTATAAGTTAAAGCACCACCTGGTAATCCACTAAACATTGTATGCTCTGTACCTTTATCACCAATAAGTAAAGATCTTTCTGCCCCTTCTTCATAATTTAAGACAAACGAAACAGCAATTTTGGCTCCCTTTGGCCATTTCAAGTCAATTGAATCTTCACCATAACCTATTAAGTCTCTAGCAAAATCATACTTGGTACCTTTTAATGGGTAGTTATTGAAAAATTCAGGTGGGTCAACTATAGCTGTTGATTCCATTGTGTAGTTGTTGTTTAATGTTTAATGTTTATCAATGATATTAAAAGACATTTCAACTGGAAAGCGCAGAATTATTATAATTTATAAGGATAAATTAAAATCATAACACTTTGCTTATCTTAACCATCCATCACTATCAACTAACTAAAAAAATAAATGTCTTATCAGTATTAGAAAGAATACTTTATCTCTGCAACATATCCGCTTTCCGCTTCCGCATTTCCTATTCCCTACACTCCCCCGTACTACTATAATGTGTACATATTGAGGATCTTCTCATTATCTATATATTTTATATAATATATAATTATATATTATAGTTTAGATAAGGATGTCATGCAACTGTGAAAAAAAAAAGAAAAATATATTTAGAAAATTCTAACAAAATAGTTAAATTTGGTCTTTAAAGAAACAAAAAAAAATATAAGAAGGTAATTGCCCACCCATGCTGGGAGTCGAACCCAGAATCTTTTGATTAGAAGTCAAACGCGTTAACCATTACGCTACACGGGCAATTCTTGTGTTAAAAACATGTGTGGCTAAATATGAAATGTTTATAAATATATAAATCGACCGGACGACGCAATAATTTTTAATTAATTTTTAAACGTATACGCGTAATATATCCGTGTAAAGATGTTGTATATACACAATTTATGAATTAAAAAGAAAAAAAAAACACAAAGGAAAAAACGAAAATTAAGGAAATTCTGATATACCCCACTTTTGCTTAACATTTTTATTTAATTTTTAAGAACTTTTTTTTTTTTTTAACTTTTATTTAAAGATTGTATTTTTAATAGATTTTGTTTGTTATTTTAATGGTAATTTAAAGATATCAAAAATAAACAAGATGTTTGGTCAAGGTATAACTAGACAATTAATTAAAGTGGGAAGAAGAGGAGGAAGAATTGGATCCCAAATTTTTTCTCAAAGACAAACTTTCCATTCTTCTCCAATTAATAACAAGATTGATATTTCAGCAGAGAAACAGTGTAGAGAATTATTAAATACATTTAATGATTTTGAACATATTTTCCAATATGAAGATGGTAGTAAAAGGGATCCACCTGAAGATGAATTGAAAAAAATTGCTTATTTAAATTCCTATTCTAAAGAGAGAGAATTAAGTTTAATTGAAAGTTTTATTACTTTCCCAAAAGAATTTAAAGATTTATATCTTGCCAATGATGTAGATTTATCAAAATTGAAAGCATCATCAGGATTAATTATTGATAAAATTCCATATGAAGATACATCAACTGGTGAAATTAAATGGAAAATTGTGAGAGATGGAGATGAAAGGGAAGGATGGGAAAATATTGCTCATTTTTTATTTTTACCAACTTGTGTTTATTTACTAGTTACATTAGTTTGGAGAGATGATATTGATATAACTGAATGGGCAAGAAGAGAATTACTATATAGAGTTAAAGCTAAAGCTGAAGAAGATGGTGATGGTGAAGTTTTAAAAATTTTCGAAAAACATGGTGGTAATCCTGAATCTTATAAATTTGATCTTGAAAGTTTTGATAAAGATGATGATATAGTTGTTGAAAGAATCATTAGTGGAGAATACGATAGATTGGCAACTTTAAAGATTAATCAACAAAAACTCAAATCTAGTTAATTACTCTCTCTTACTTACACACTATTACTTATTATTTATTATTTATTATTTATTTAGAATACCTATATCACAAGGTAAAGCTATTAACAGATCTCTATCGTATATATATATATCAACTGCTATTAATAGCACATGTAATATATTATGTAATCTTTTTTTTTTTTGGCTGTGGACGTCACGTAGAAAAGAAGGCTGATGATGGCGCAGACTTTTATTATATAATCACACATAGTAAAAAATTTGTATGAGTCACTATGTATGATTATATAATATTTAAAGAGAAATTTTTTTGCATTTTTGCATTTTTGCATTTTTGCATTTTTTCTTTCTCTGCGCTTCTTTTTTATGTTTTTGTTTTAAAAAAACAAAAAAATTTAAAGTGTAAAAATGTGAATGTGAATTTTATTATTGTTTTGTTGTTTTGTATTTATATTATCATTTTCTTTAAGTTACTTCTATATATCTAATAAAACAAATTAACAAATTATTTGTCAGATAATTGAATTATATATATATAAACAAAAAAATTTATTAAAGGTTTTTTTTTGAATTTTTTTTTGACATAACTTTTGTTTTTGATTTATATATAACGACACGTTTGTTTGCCGCTGTTATTACTTACTTATTTGATCAAAATTTACTTATACATATACACACTTACACATACAATGTCATCAAATCCTGTTCCATTCCCATCACCAACTGCATCAGATAAATTATTATCTGTATCACCAACAAATTCTCCAGCAAGTAAAGAACATAGACGTAGAAGATCTTCATCTTTAATATCTAAGGTTGGACCAGAAACTTTTGAAACTAAACAGGATCAAGATATTCAAGCCAATATGAATGCAAATTGGGTTCATTTTAAAGGTGCTTGGGCTATTCATATAGTGATAATAATATTACTAAAATTTTTTTATGATTTAATTCCAGTTTTCAATATTGAAATTAGTTGGACTTTAACAAATGTTACATATGCAATTGGTTCATATATTATGTTTCATCAAATTAAAGGTACACCATTTGATTTTAATAATGGTGCTTATGATAATTTAACAATGTGGGAACAAATTGATAATGGTGATCAATATACACCTGTTAAGAAATTTTTAGTTGGTGTTCCAATATCATTATTTTTAATTTCAACTCATTATTCAAACTATGATTTAAATTTATTTGTTGTTAATTTAGTTGCTTGTTTATGTGTTGTTATTCCAAAATTACCTTCAAGTCATAGAGTTAGAGTTAATATTCCATATATTACAGATCAACAAATTATTAATTAATTAATCAATTAATTAGTTGTATCCATTCAATATGTGTTTTACTTATCTTTCTCTCTCCTCCCCCTCCCCTTAACCACAATTACCCTTTGTTTGTTTGAATTTTTTTTTTATTATGATTTCTGTTTTATATTTTTACTATTTTGTCTTTTTATTATTCCCCTCCCTTCCTCTCTCTGGTGCCGTATTTTTATTCTAATACCTTTATTTTTAATTTTTTTTTTTGATTTTTTTTTTTTTTTTTGATTATTATCAATCCTTACACTCAATCAACCTTCCAAATGACTATCCATCCATCCATTCATCCATCCATCCATCCATCCAACCAACCATCCAACCAACCACCTGTTTATCATTACGTTATCACTATTATAGATTATCTTTCAATCAAGACGTGTGATTATCAAATCAAAAGACTTTTCTTTGATTTCTTTTGTGTTTTCCTCTTTGTATGCTAACAAATATAAATCAATGATATTTCTTCAATTCAGCCCTACATAATGGACTTTTTTATTTTTCATTTTATCACTATGATCGCCAACTTTATCTTCTTTTTTTTGTTTTTGAAACTCTTACGCGGCACCTATATCTCAATGATGATTAAAAACCAACACCCTTATATACTACTACTCTACTTATTTACCTTGTGTGTTTTCTTTTGAATATATATACTATTATATACCATATTAATCAATTTCGATAATTAAATTTTACTTTCGCTATCTGTAAAAACACTCTCGGTTTTAAGGAATACTTATATCTAGAATTACAATATATACATACAATATGTGCTAAAATTACATATGAACTACTTACTAACCTCTTTTTGGATTTTTATGGTTTCTTTTTTCCTTTGTATGTTGCCTTATCTTTTGAACATCCAAGAATTTTGTTAAAACCTGTGATCTCACCACTAATTCATCAACTGAACAGTTGAATTCTCTTTTAATTCTATCCGAATCAAATAACCTTGAATTATTAGTCACTTTATAAAGTTTCAAATATCTGAATAATCTTTGCCATTTTGAATTATCCCATTTATCTTGTTCGTTTACTTTGATTTGACCAAATTTATCAATTTTAGAATCATCAGATAAGAGTACCCGACTCTTTGTAGATCTATTTGACGATGATTTAATAGAATTATCTTTGGTAACTGTCTTATTATTCAATTCGGTGAATAAAGAGTTTTGTTTTGGTTCTAGTACAACATTGGTGAAAGGATCATCCAGTAATGTATGGTGTGATACTGGTGAGTGCTTATTCTGTTCAGCAATTGATGGACTACTACTTAACATTCTAGAATTTGATAACTCTAACCGTTTCCTATTCACGAAATCTGTAACTTTTAAAATGGTAGCTTCTGTATTTATCATTTCTACCCGGTTAGTGTTATTATCATCCTCCTCCCCCTCTTCTTCTTTATCAAATAAAATTCTGGTACTACCATTGACTGCTATATTTGACTGCTCATTAACTGACTGATGTACCACCGATAAAGTATTTGATTCCTGCTGGCTGTTATCTATGACTGACGCTTGATCGGCCGGTTTTAACACATTACTTATATCTTCATCATCAGAGTCTTCAAATTCACTAACGATAGATTTAGAATGTTTTTCATTATCAATAACAGCTCTATTTGGTCTAGCCAAAGTGGAAGTAATTGCATCCTCCAACTCATGATTATCAGTTGAGATTTCTTCAAACCCATTGTGCGATCTGTTTGATGGAGGAGTGGTATGTTGAGATCTTTCCAACTCTGGTATCTCTTGCTCACTTATAAGCTTTGCATTATCTACCGTGAACTTAATTGGCGACATTACAGTTGAATTGTACTCATCATAGTTATAACTTTCATTGAAATCGGATAGAATCACATCATCATCATCATCATCGTCATCATTTACCGTCACAGGTATCTTTGATCTAGTGGACTCTCTTACTCTCACCGGAGTCCCTTTATGTAGTGGTTTCTTATCCTCTCTATCATTCAATGGTACCTTCTTATCGATACCTGGTGATAATAAACCATTCTCAACATCAATACTTTTCACTGAAGTGTTTGATCTTGGATATGAATATTTTGAAGAAACTGGATCTTTCTGAAGTATAGTTAAATTATCAGCTTTAATAACCTCACTCTCACTCAATAACTGTTTAGACTTAATATTGGGGTACTTAAATGGAGAGAATTGAATACGACGTCTACCCATCTTGTCACCTCAAAAAACGCGATTTTGATAAGACCGTGTTGTTACCTATTACAAAGTGAAACAATGGAAAACAACAACAACAAAAAAAAAGATAGTACAGACAGATAAATGTACAAATGATCTGAACAAGCAATTTTACAACATATACTATCAAATCTTAAAAGGTTTAATTACACTAAAACCCTTAAAACACACCAAATTTATCACTTCGTTTACTATAAAACAAAACAAAAATCGTTTCCCTCTTTTTTTTTTGGTGATTTTTTTTGTGATTTTTTTGATTATATAACGATTGTTTGTTAAAATGGGAAATACCCCCATAAAGTGGGAAATATTCTGAAATTTTTTTTTTTTTTTTTTTTTTTTTTTTTTTTTTTTTTTTTTTTTTTTTTTTTTTTTTTTTTTTAAATTTTTTTTTTTTGGTCTTTGTGAAAATTTTTTTTTTATTACTTTTTCTACCCAGTTTACTATATATACAAAAGTCTCTTTTTTTAAATTAATATATAATTTATTTTGTATTATTTGTATAATTTTTCAATTGAAATATCAATTAAAAAGTATATTTTAATTAAATAAAAAAAGATGGCTACAGGTAAAACAGAAAAGGCTCGTCGTCAAAGACAGGGTGATGTTAGAGATGGTAACTTAAAAGTTAAAGGTGAAAATTTCTATAGAGATGCTAAGAAAGTGAAACATTTAAATATGTATAAAGGTGGTAAAGCTGTTAGAAATGCCAAAGGTGACATTATTCAAGCTGCTTATTTACAAGATACAAAAGCTCCAACTGCTAGAGTTGATCCAAATAGAAGATGGTTTGGTAATACAAGAGTTATTGCTCAAGATGCATTATCACATTTCAGAGAAGCTATGGGTGATAAAAAAAATGATTCATATACAGTTTTATTAAAGAGAAACAAATTACCAATGTCATTATTAGATGAAAAGGATACTTCAGTTTCACCAAGTGCCAAGATTCTTGAAACAGAATCTTATGAACATACTTTTGGTCCAAAATCTTTAAGAAAAAAACCAACGGTGGCTGCCACTTCTTTAGATGATCTTGCTAAAATTACCGATGAAGATCAAGTTAAGTTCCAAGAAAAACAAGAATTAAGTACAACTTTAGGTTTAATGGGTGATGTTGATACCGATGGTTGGTCAACAGAAACTAAAGAACATATTTTCTCAAAAGGTCAATCAAAGAGAATTTGGAATGAATTATATAAAGTTATTGATTCATCTGATGTTGTTATTCATGTTTTAGATGCAAGAGATCCTTTAGGAACAAGATGTACTACAATTGAACAATATATTAAAAAAGAATGTCCACACAAACATTTAATTTATGTTTTAAACAAGTGTGATTTAGTTCCAACTTGGGTTGCCGTAAGTATAAATTTTTTTTTCCCTTTCCCTTTTACTAACTTATAAGTATACCAGTGTATTCTTACTTCTATTCCAACAATATTGTTTTTTTTTTCCTTTTTTATTTCTTCTTTACTCCTTCAATATTCAAACAACGCTTAATTGCACCCAAAGTTTTTTGTCAGGACGTTCTCATTTGTTAATTCTTTAGAATTTTCAATCTATTCACAATATGGTTTGTCTGTTACAATTTTGGAAGAAAAACTGTCGCCGCCTTTGTTCTTTCTCGTCTTGAGATAATGAATAATACTTGTTGAATTCGTTTTGAAATCAACTACCTAGGTGACATTGGGATCTTATGAGTTGAACTCTTTTGTATTTGACTTTTCAAGTCATTTTGCATTTAATAAAGATGTTCGTAGTAAAGAACCCAATAACCATTTATATACTCTATATAGTTCATAGAAAGATTATTGGAGAAAAGCAAAAAAGGAAAAATGAAGGAATAGACAAATGATAGATATATATACATTGGTATAATTATTTCTGTTGTTTTAGGGAAATCACCAAAAACAACCAATTTACTAACATCATTTGAAAATTTTTATTTTTCTTTAAATATAGGCTGCTTGGGTTAAACATCTTTCAAAAGATTTCCCAACATTAGCATTCCATGCATCTATTACTAATTCTTTTGGTAAAGGTTCATTAATTCAATTATTAAGACAATTTTCTGTTTTACATCAAGATAGAAAACAAATTTCTGTTGGTTTTATCGGTTATCCAAATACTGGTAAATCAAGTATTATTAATACTTTAAGACGTAAGAAGGTTTGTACCGTGGCTCCAATTCCTGGTGAAACTAAAGTTTGGCAATATATTACATTAATGAAGAGAATCTTCTTAATTGATTGTCCAGGTATTGTGCCGCCATCTAATAAAGATTCCGAATCAGATATTTTATTTAGAGGTGTTGTTAGAGTTGAACACGTTTCTCATCCTGAACAATTTATTCCTGATTTATTAGCTAAATGTGAAAGAAAACATTTAGAAAGAACATATGAAATTAGTGGATGGGCCGATTCTACCGAATTTATCGAATTAATTGCTAGAAAACATGGTAGATTAATAAAAGGTGGTGAACCTGATGAATCTGGTGTTGCTAAACAAGTTATTACCGATTTCAACAGAGGTAAAATCCCATGGTTTGTTCCTCCACCTGAAGATAAAGAAGTTAGAGAAGGTGACGATAAGAAGGCTCACTATAAGAGAAAGAGAGCAGAAAGAGAAGCTGCCAAATTATCTGCTGAACAAGAAGCTTATAATGAAGAAGATGAAGGTTTAAATGAGGAGGAAGAACAAGAAGAAGAAGAACAAAGTAACAAGAGACAAAAAGTTGAAGTTTCTAAAGAAGAAGAAAACTAGAAAATTATTTCTACCCCTTAAATTACTGTTGTTTTAAATCTTTACTTTCTATTATTCCCATTCCTATAACATTTTCTTTATGTTTAGTACTTTTATTCACAGTCATTTTTAAGGGTGTTTGATTTTATATATAATAATAATAATAATAAATTTTATTTTGGGCGCATCGTTTTTTTTCTTTTTCTTTTATTTATTTTTTTTTTAATTTTTTTTTTCCTTCTATTTAGATAATTTATATGAATTTGATATTAATTAATGATATATACTGATTATAAACTGTAGAATATGGCCTAAATTTGGTCAATTATTTCATTCAAATATTACTGAAATGACAAAAGACGTGTATCAACCAACTAAACCCCTACTGACATAACTACTGACATAATCATAGAGGGTAAAATGAGAGAAATTTTGAGGTTTCCACAAAAAAAAAAGAAAAAAGCAAAAAAAAAAAAAAGTTGAAGTTTTTCTTTGAATTTGATCGTCAGTGGTGATGATGGTTTTAAATATAATAAATTAATTTAGAAGAAGAAAGTTACAGTGTTACACTAAATTTTTTTTTTTTAATTAGTTAAAATTACAGTGTAGTTAGATTAAATTGCAGGTCATAATGCAGAATAATAATCAACAACCCCCACCTCCACCGGGAGCTGTTAACCATCAACAACAAATGAATATGAGGTTCATGTCTCAATTCTTAGGTCAAAATAATCCAGATCTGTTACATCATCAAAACAATTCAACAACTGTTACAAATAATGTGTCAGCTAATACACCAGGTACAACTGCTGCAACAATTGCTGCAGCTGCACAAATTGCAGCTGCTCAACAGAAGGCAGGTTCCAATTCTAATCCTGGTCAGCAACAACAACAGGTTCCATTAGGTATGATGATGTCTCCTCAGATTCAAAATAGATCTATTCAACAACAAGTTTTTGCTGCTAGTTTACAACAAGGTCAACAACAACAACAAGGTCAGCAAAGTAATCAACAACAAGGTCAAGCAATACAGCATCAACAATTATTACAACAAGTTCAACAACAACAAGCTGCTTTAGCTGCACAAAGACTCGCGCAAACACAAGCTACTCAACAACATTTACAACAACAACAACAGCAACAGCAACAACAATACCAACAACAGCAGCAACAACAACAACAGCAACAGCAACAGCAATCACAACAACAATTCCAGTCACAACAACAACAGCAACAGCAACAACAAGCATCACAACACCCTCAACATCAACAGCCAATGGTGAGAGAAGTTTGGAAAGACAACTTAGAAAGTGAAATGATGGTTATTAGAGAACTTGCTGAAAGATTCAACTACATATCTGTCTCTACTGAATTTGCAGGTATAGTGGCGAGACCAATTGGATCTTTTAGATCAACAAAAGATTATCACTATCAAACTGTTAGATCAAATGCAGATTTATTAAATTTAATTCAAATTGGTATAACTTTAAGTGATAAAGAAGGTAAAAGACCAGAAGGTGTTCCTTCGACGTGGCAATTTAATTTCAATTTTGATTTAGATAAAGAAATGTTTAGTAGAGAATCAATTGAATCATTAATTACTACTGGATTAAATTTTAATAGAATGAAAGATATGGGTATAGATGCCTTTGAATTTGCACAAGTCTTGATAGATAGTGGATTATGTTTATTGAAAGATGTTACTTGGATTAGTTATCATGCAGGATATGATTTCGGATTTTTGGTTTCTTTATTAATCAATAGAAAAATGCCAGTTAATGAAGATGAATTTGCAGATTGGTTAAAGACTTATTTCCCAAACTACTACGATATTAAATTAATTTCAATCACTAAAATATTCCAAAATGCCGCTTATAAAAATAGATCATCATTGGAATCTCTAGCAGAAGATTTAGGTGTTATAAGGAACGTTAATCTTAACTTTTTACAAGTTGGTGGTCAATCAATGTTAACTCATTTATGTTTCTGGGAACTTAAAAGACTGATCAATGAAGAAGAACTTAATTCCATCAAGAATCAAATTTGGGGTTTAAATGAAGAACTTCAATTACAATCTGGCTCTCAAATTCAAGGATCCAATACTGTTGGAACTCCAGAACAAATGAATGTTCAATACTTGGCTCAGCAATTGGCATCTCAACAACAACAACAGCAACAACAACAACAACCATCATCTCAACAACAACAACCATCATCCCAACAACAACCATCATCTCAACAACAACAGCAATTTTTCAATATGAGTACTCCTCCACCAGGAATTGTTGCTGACCAACAGAAGAGCATCATGTCTCCTAGAATGGTTTACTACAATAGACCAGTTTAATCATGATTACCTTTTTTTTCTCATCCAAGTATTTCTCATCGAATTTTTTTGTATACCTCTCGAGTGTTTCCTAATCTTTGTGCCTATGTCCTTCTACGTGTATTCTCCTCTCTTTTTTTAAGCTTTTCATTGTTTTTGTTACCACATTTTTATATATAAATCTTTCTTTATATTTTTTCTCTTCTTTCTTCCCTTAACTTCCCCCTTCCCCCTTTCCCCTTACTCCTTATCATATTTCCACTTTTGTATTGATACTTTTTTATCTTATCATGTGTATATAAGTTTATCTTCAGTATTATAATATCTCTCTTTCTCTATAATTAATTCTACAACAGAATATGGTAAAACACTCGTACCCACACAGACATACCGGGTAATTGTGAATAAATGATTACATAATCACAACAGTAAAAAAGAAAAAAATCAAAAAAAAAATCAAAAAAACGGAATTTATCGATTTTCTCGCTTTCGATGGATTTCAAACAAAGGATCACTAATGTACAATCAATCAGTGGTTGTTATAATCTTTTAGAGATAGATGTATATAGCATTAGTGTTTTTTTTTTTAAATTACTTTTGTTAGGTTCTTAATATAGATAATTAAAGGATTATACCTTTGTATAGATTCATCAGTTAAGCTTTCTTGCATTGATCATTTGTTCAGTTCAAATCATTTTTACTAAAGGTTATTATAATATATCTCAATATATATAAATATATATACTCCCTTTCAATTCTTTACTACTCCCCATATACATAGATAGATACATTGAACAGCAATTTCAAAAAAAATTTACATAAAAAACTCACAATTTCACAAAACTGTATTAACCATTGCATTAAATCATAAAAATTTCCCCTTCTCTTATATCCACTGTTTTCCTGCATTAACAAAGAATACAGCTACTTTTCATCTTTTTTCTATTTCTCAATTATACTATTTATTTTCATTTGCATTTAAGCTCCTTATACAAAAAAGCTTTCGAAATATTTTTTAACCAAACATGAGTGACATACAATCTAATACTGATTTAATCGCAATATCATTTATTGACTACTATTATAATCTTGTTAACCGTGGAAATGACAAGTTGTTTCAATTATACTCTAAAGATGCAACTTTGAAACATGGGACACCAGAACAAACTTCAATTGACTCTGTTTTAAGTATCATTGGATCTGATAACATCAGAAATTATTGGTCAAGTTCAAAATTATCAGGTTCTAAAATCATGATTCATTCAATTGAAAATACAAGATCTTACAATGAATCAATCCTAATCGTCTGTGTTGGTGAATTGGTTTTAACGGATAATGAATTTGAATATGATTCAACTTTAGTATCTTATAAGTTTTCACAGACATTTTTATTAGTTCCTACTACTAAGAGAACCGTTTATGATGTTCATAATGATATCCTTACATTCATCCCTGATGTAGATGATGAATTCCCAGAAATTAAATTGGATTCAACTGGAAGTGTTCAATCAGAGTCAAAAGATATAGGATCGAATAACAGCCCGAAACCACCTACAGCACAATCACAACCATCATCAACCCTCACTCAGAAATCAGTTAAATCAGAAGCTAATGGATCATCCACTCCATTGCCAAAGAAGCCTGAATTACAAACAAAACCTAATGTGCCAATTTCAGAGGAGACTAAAAAAGAAGAACCAGTTTCTTCTGCCTCATCTAAAAATAAATCAAATACTTCGATAGCTGTTCCTGTAGCTACTGCTACGTCAACGCCATCTGCGTCAACATCAGCAACTTCTGTTACAGAGCCATCTACATCAGATTCCACAACATCTTCGGCATCATCCTCCATCTCAAGTACGTCTACAACTACCACCAATAATACCACAGCATCGTCTGCTCCAACAAAACCAACAAAACCACTGACGTGGGCTGATAAGATAGCATCAGCTGCACCAAAAGTGTCACCTCCTATAAAATCACCACTCGTGGGTCAATCACAACCTTCTTCAACTTCCACATCTACAAATGATCCAAAAAAACAGCCGTCTAAAAAAGAAACCGATAAGAAGAAGAAAGATGTTAAGAAAGAACAAACAGATGACGAGAAAGATGAATTATTCTTATCAGGCGCCAAGCATAAATTACAGTATACCAATAAAAATGGACAAGAAGTTTATCCAATCTATATAAGAAAAGTTGAAGAAGAAATTTCTGAAGAGGAATTAACCAAATATCTGGAAATGAATTTTGGTAAAGTTGACTCTTGTAAAATTGCAACTAAAGTTGCATTGGTTGAATTTGTCGATCAAGAATCACAAAAGAAATCAATCAAAGCTGGTTCATTAAAAATCAAGAATATGGAAATTAAGATAGAACCAAGAGCTAAAAAAGATGCTGCATCTGGTACTGCTGCCGGTAGCGGTACTGCTGCTTCAGGAAATGGTTTCAACAACGGGTCATCCAATTTAAATGGATCATCCGCGAATGGGAAAAAGAAGAAGAGAGGTAAGAGTCACATTGCCATTGGTGATAACGATGGATTTAAAAAAGTGGTTAGAAATTAAAGAGAGAAAAAAAAAAATAATAATTCTCGAACATGAATTGACTTGAAAGAGGATTATATCTTTCAAAGTCATACAAAATAGTGTTGCCTATATAAAAATTTTCAATATTTATGTTTTGTTTCGTATTTACAATTTTGTTCTTCCTACATGTAACCTTTTCTCAATTTTTAAAATATAAAATTTTCGGCATTCATACATTAATAATCACATTTGAGATACATATAGATGTAACATGACAGTAAATTAAAGTTATATTAGAACAAATACTAAGATTTTTGCCAATATATAGACTTATATATTTTAACTATGAGATAGTATAAAACTACTACAAAGAAATAATTAAGAGAAAATACCTTAGTTAGTTAACAAATGAACAAAAAAACCAACAACATAGAATGAATACCACATAAAAGCAGAGCACAGCACAGCTAGTATTTTTGGTACATTAATATCCTCAATGTAGTATTTCATCTAAAACGCTCTGTTGAGTTTGAACATCATCTACTCTAACTTTCTTTAAGTTTAATTTTCTTAAAGCTAAAACGATCTTATCTTTAGGGAAACCCATGTCCTCAAAGATTTTAACGGATGATCTATCTATACCGTATTTAGCTAATTCATCTTGTTCTTCCACTTTTGAGGCAGCTGCATTTTGAGTAAATCCACTATAATCACCTGTTGATTCACCTGAAGGTTTGTAATTATCGTTAGGGGCGTAAATTTTAGTCCAACTAGCAGCAACTTCGGTAAACTTCTTTGGATCTGTCATATACACTTTTGCAACTTGAGCATCTTGAGGATCAGTTGGCTCTGGACTTTGAAGTAATGATTGTAAAGAAATCAAAGATGATTTTAATGTCAATATTGGAGTCCATGCATCTTTTAAGATATCTAAACAGATAGCACCAGTTTGTGATGAAATGTTTGGATGATAAATTTTAGTATCAAACTTCATGATTGGAGGTTTGAATGGATAAGCATCTGGAATCTTGATGTCAACTTCAAATAAACCACCTTCATATGGTGTGCCTGGTGGACCAACAAATGTTCCCTTTAAATGAGATAAATCATCATCAACAACTAATGCTAATGTAACACCAGACAGTTTATCCTTTTTAACATCTTCTAATTCTTTGGCAATTCTCTTCACTCTAGACATATTCGTAATTCAAATAAATATAAATTAACTTCAATAATTTCAGAAAGAATCAAGAAGAAAAAGAATGCAAATCATGATAATGAATTTCCTGTCTTTTGTTTTTTATTTTTTTTTGTTTCTGGTAAATAAAACTCATCAAGCACAAAAACAGAAATATCTGAGCCCGCGACGATTTCACAACAAACGTACGTATATAAAATTCAATGGCTGTGTAACCGTTTTCTGGTCATTTTACGAATACTTTTAATTAAAAATAGCAATAAACAGTTTTAAGTATAGGATTTTAAAATTACAATGGAGTGGTTTAAGCAAGTAACTAAATAAGTATAAGACAGGGTATGTTAATGAACAAAATTCATTTTCATCTTGTTTTGTCTTTCATTTTTGCTTTCTTTCTATAACACTTGTCTAAACTCGTCATCATCCGGATTAGAATTTGAATGAGAAGCATCAAGTCCATCTAAGAATGAATGATCAGTTTGCTTTCTGGTGAATAGTTGTTTAACCAAGAATGCCAACATGAATACAACAGCAATACCACCAACTATCAAGTAACAAATACCTAATCCCATGTGTCTACCACCTATAACAGAAGATGTAGATATAACAAAAGATTTAGTACCTCCAAAACTAGAAACAGGATAATTCATTCCAATATTGATATAGTATGTTCCCTTTGTCAAAGTTTCAGTTGTATTTTTACCGTATAATTTCATAAATGAAGGTAATGCTGCTGTCTTCATCCAGTTCATAAATCTTTCATCTTGTGCAATGTCCTCTAAATCACTTTCGGTATATCCATCAGGATATTTCTCTAACCATCCTTCAGGTGGGACAATATCACTAACATTATATTTGGAAGTCTTATAAAAACTTTTATCAGAACTCCATGCTATACCTTTGTCTGAAAATTCGTAAACTTCACTCGTATCATTATTTGTTGGATTGGAAATTGTATCGTTAAACATAGAATTTGCAATTAATCCACACGGATAAATAATTTTATTATCTCTATGTTTCATTGAACCACAATCGGTTGTCAGGTCATCATATGCCACTGCAACACCTTTCAATTGATCCCAATCGTATGATAAAACATATTTTCTATGGTTTTGATAAAAATTAGTCAATTTGTAGTACAGATAAATTGGACCTTTAATATTATCAGGAATATCAAATTGAACGGTACATTTTGAATCGTCATATTTCCATTGAACATCAGAAGATTTAGATCCTTTGAAATGATATTTGACATATTTGGAAGGAACTTTGGCATATGTATCGGTAGCTAATAAATCACACTTACTATAATTAACACTCAACATTTGAATATTATAAGTTGTGAACAAAAATCCAACACCAATTGGAATACAAACAATAGCAACTAAAAGAAGTATAGGTAATACTATCTTTGGGACTAAAATTGGTTGCCATGCTTTCAATCTCTGTTGTCTAAATGCTGTATTAGGAGGTCTTCTAGATTTGTTTGTCTCTGAATCTGAACTTTTAAATTGATTTTGAGTCAAGTCATCATCTGATGATGATCTTTTTAAACGACGACGAATAGTAGAAAACATTCTAGTATGTTAAATATATTCCCCCCTTGCTAAACACTGAATAGTCTGTTGAAAGTATATTTTTTATATATAATTGAAAAAAAAAACACTCAAGTATATAAGAACGTAAAACCAGTGACGTTACTCCACGATCAGTTGTATCTATCGATAGTACAATTTGATGCATTTCGTAATTTTCGATTTTGTGTCTTTTTTTTTTCTCCTTAAAAATAACGATGCCTCGATGTGGCTGATATTTATAAGTGGCGAAGCGCCTTTAATTGAAATTTATAAAGTAAACACGCATACGCTTCTTTTAGCAATTTGATCAATTTTACGTATAAAAAAGTATAATTGTAAAGCATGATATTATGATTATATTAAACAAGGAAAATCAAAAGAAAGACAAAACATTAATAACGAAGAAAACACAAATTATATGGAATGCTCAAATTCCATAGGGATAAGACAAAAAAAGTAAAAGAAATATAACTATATATAAGGATGCAGTTGAACGCCCATTCGTGGGTAAACCACCAAAGAATTATTATAACAAAAAAAGAAAAGGCAAATTGAAAAGCAAATCAAACAATACAAACAGAGGGTAAAATGTACAGCATATATATAAGTAGCATAAAAGTTGAGAATGAATAAAAATAAAAATAAAACATTAGAAATAAAGTAAAACAAATGAGGTAAAGAAAGAAGAAGAAGTAGCAGTCATTATCAAAGAATAAAATATATGATAGTAAAAAAATAATTAAAAAAAACGTTAAAAAATCTGATTGATCAGTTAGCGGTGACACCAGAAGAATTCTTTATATGAGTCAGTAAAGATTCAAATAATCTTTCAAATTCAATTGAATTTTTGGTAAATGGTAAGTCAAAGAATGAATATTCTGAGTTCTTTAGCAATTCTAAAAAGGTTATTAATAAACCCCATGGGTGAGGTTTATTACAAATTATTCTTTCTAATAAGACTCTAGTAATAATTTGTTGGACATCAAGTTTTTGACTTCCCCATAGTGTAGTTGAACCAAAGAAGTGAAGTAATAAACAACTAAACCAGTAAGTGTGAGCATTTGGATATCTTAAATTATTAACAATTGCTTGTAATAACTGGAATTGTAATTCAGGTGTTCCTTCTTGCATAATAGACGTAAGTAAAGTAGCTTGTGATGATTTTGGGTTAAAAGATAAAGAATTCTTTGGTCTTTCATCAATGGCAGACATACCAACGTACAACACAAGAGCATTGATTAACTTAACGTTATATGAAGTTTGTGAATAACCAATACCAGCTTCGCTAACACTTTCAGTCAAATCAAATGCGCCAGTGATGTGTCTCAATAGAGAATTGGATGGAATACGTAAGTAACTATCAACAGTCTTTTTGATATTCTTTTCAAGTAAAACATTGGCTGCTTGGTTTGAAACAGCAGGAGCAACACTAATTTCTGGTAATCTATCAACTTTCAAACCAGGTTGGAAAGGATCAGGAATATTGATATCTTTTGGAGCAGCTGATAAGACAATGTTCTTCAATTGAATAAACGATGGTGACATTTGACAAACAAATGAGTTGGCATTCTCAGCAAGGAAGTCAGGATAGTCATGTAACAAAACAACAAAGATTCTTAGTGTACCTTTATGGACAACAGAAATTGCTTCCGGAATTGATGTATCTTTGATGAAAGCACTTTGGAATTTTAGTAAAACTGAAAGTAAACTTGCAAGTCTGTTCCAATTGTTCTTTCTATCTTCCTCAATTTCTAAAATGTTTGGCAAGAACATTCTGTGAGAAATTAAACACATCCAAGCAAAAGTAAATCCTGGGAATGCAGCTGGTTGTAAAGCAAGGAAGAAATTAGCCAAAATTTGGTAAACTTGAGAATTGAACTTCTTTAACTTGGCTAACTCTTGTTCTTTATCAGTAATACCAACAAAGTTGGATTGGTTAATTGATGCCCAATCACACAAGAATGTAGAGAAGAATCTGAAATATGGTCTTTCATTGAAGTTTGCCTTGTTTGTTTCGTGATCATGTGCAAATGATAAAAGAATAACGGATAAAATGGATTTGAAGAATTGAGTTCTAGATGTGTTATCTGATGATGCATCTTCTTGAACCAAGATTAAGTGAATAATTAAACTAGATAAAGCATCAATGGAAGTATAAGTATCAATAAAAGTTTTCTTTAAATTGATACCTTCTTTGATAAATGAAAGGACTGACATTTCAGTGGCAGTTGTGAAGAATAAAACCAGTAAATCAGGTTTAGTTAAAATACCCAAGTCGAATAATTGATTGATAAATGCAACTTGTAATTCTTTATCATTGTCGCCGAACTTGTATAGTTTAACCCATTCAGCAAAGATATAAGCAAAGTAATCCTTAAGGTTATTGGAATCTAGTGATAAAGACTTGAAATTTGAGATATCCAATTCTTTAGTCTTACCTAATTTTTCAAACAAATCCTGGAGAATAGCATTTGATTTCAAAACTTCTTCGCTGCATGATTTTAATGAGCCAATAGTTTTAACAAAATCAGCTCTCAAAGCAATTGGGTGTTCGCTGAAAACCAAGTCCAAAATGAGCTCAGACGCAAAAGTAACTAACTTTTCGCCCTTGTTCTTCTCGATGGCTTTGGATATACTTATATCCAAATCATTTAGAGAAACCATACCAATCAAAACTAACGAGCTCATTATCTTCTTGTTGAACTTACGCTCGTCTTCAGAATTGATTAACCAGTTGGTGACAAACTTAGCAACGAAAGAGGACATTTCACATGACTTATCCAACAAGAAAATCAAGGCTTCGATGAATAGTTGAGGTGGATTGATTGAGCTAAACAATGCATTCAAATTCACTTGAGCAAACTTAATGTAAATTTCTTGATGGTTGGTTCTACCAAGAACTTGGATAATTTCAGCAAGATAATTTCTTAGTGAATGATCAGCTGCGATTTCACGTAAATGAACTTCCTTCTGTTGTGTTTCAGCAATAGATTTCAATAATGCATCCATCAATTGTTGAATATAGATAAAGGATTGGTCAAGAGTACGTTGAGCCTGATCCAAAACTTGAGCTTGATCAGGAACTGTAGAAGTACCAACTTGAGAACCAGCTAAAGTTGCTTGTTGAACTTGTTGAGCTTGTTGTTGTAGTAAACGTTGAGCAGACATGTCTTGATCAATAATTGAGTTAGCGATGGTTGGAGTAGCAATAGCCTCACCAGCCATAGCTGCAGCACCGTTGTAATTATTTCCAACTTGAGGGTGTGACTTAAGTCTACCAAATTCTTCATAGATGGTAAATTGACTTGGAGTAATTCCTCCTGGTTTGATAGATAATGGATCTGGTAATGACATGGCATATCTTGAAGCATATTGAGTGTCACAGAAAGCTTGGTCTGGTCTTGTATCTCTAAATTGACGACGTAGAGCAATTGATGGCATCATTAATTCGTCTAGATCTTGAACAGATTTCTCCATTGCTGCCTTTTGGATAATGGAGCAAGCTAAGTCCAGATTATCACTGATTGCTCTTGGTAGTTCTTCCAGGATTGAGATATCAAGTTGTTGTCCTAAAGAGCCAATATATTGATGCATATTGATTTGGATATTATCACGTAATAAATCTCTACATGAGGCCAAAGTTAAAGATTCAGATAAGTGTCTAACAGTGTTGATATATGCTTTTCTCAACTTTAATTCGTCAACTTCCAGAGCAAAATCTTTCAAAACTAATGATTTGGTAGTGACCAATGCAACAGAGTTGGTTCTATTAACAACAGGAGGTAATATCTCTCTGACTGCTTTTGTAATAGCCAGTTGAAACAAACGTTTCAAGTTTGGATGCGTAACAAAGATAGAGGTACCATTCAAGTTTTCGAATGCTGTAGCTGAGTTTTGTTGCTGTTGTTGTTGCTGCTGTTGTTGATGTTGAACAACTGATTGAGAGTTCATTGGAACATTGTTGTTCACCAATGGAGAATCGTAAAGACCATTTCCATCATGTTGACCTTGTTGTTGTCCAGAAGCTAACAATCTCTGTTGTTGTAATTGTTGTAAGACATTCAATTGTTGTTGAGCATTGTGTTGAGATGCCATCATAGAGGCAACACCGGAACCATTTAATGCTGAAATATTAACAGTTGGTGCAGAAATAGCCAATGGAATACCTCTCTTTTCATCCAAACTCATTTTAGCCAAATCAACAATTAATTTTTGAGATTCGACAAAATTTTCCAGAGCACCAGGTTTATGATTTCTGATGATTGTGGAAGCTTCAATTGAGTCGATATCAACATTCAAAGAATTACATAAAACTTCAAGTTCAAACTTCAAGTTTAATTTCAATCCGGCAACATCGTACAACTCTTTCAAAACTTGTAAGATACCTAATAACCAAGGATTTGGATATTTGAAAACTTTCGAATCTCTAGTTTGATCAACAATTTTACAAACAAACGGAATGAGAATATCCAGTTTTTTGTGGTCATAAGCTTCAACAAGTAATCCCTTTAGTGACAAGAATTTGTGTTGAATCGGTTGAGATCTTGGGAAAGTAACTCTACCTAACCAAGAACCTAAATTCTTCAAATGTGTTCTTTCGGTGGATGTCAAGACATCGACTGATTCATTGTCATCACCGGCTTCAAATGCCTTGTTCAACAAAACAACAATCTGTTGGAAAGTAACTTGTAGAATATGAGTATCAAATAATGGAGAATCGAAGTTTGCAACAATATCACCATATAAGTTATGATTATTAAGTTCCAATCTAGCTCTTTGGGTAACTAAATAAGTTGAGAACCATCTGAAATATTTAGGTGCTAATAACTCTTTCATTTCATTAGTTCTAGAAATCATGTTATCTTCAGTAATATTATTAACCATGAATAAGACTCTGTCAGAAACTTCATCGGTTGGAGTTTCCTGTTGAACATCTCCCATGATTTTACTTGGGACAGAAATTGAAACAAATCTAGATGGTGTAATAACAACTTCACTTTCATAACGTCTCTCTTCTGATGATGGTTGTGTATTCTTAGAAGCGGCAGATTCAAATGAGGCAGGAGGAGTAGTACCGTTTGCAATAGCTTTACAAGTTTCAAATAAAGGCGGTTGACGACGTAGAGCTGGAATTTCACATAGCATTGCACAAAACTTCGGGAATTCATTTAATCTTTTCATAAATGAGTATAAGGCTTGAACCGCAAATTTAAACATCTTACTTTCAGGTGGTTGTCTAGCTGAATCAATAATATATCTCAGAGCAATTGATAATGCAGGGCCTTCCACTAATCTAAAGAAAATTGTATTACCAAATAAGACTGAAGTTGTAGCCAATGCATCGACTGGATATTCGGGGAAGAATCTATATTCATCCAACAGTGAGTGAATCATACATGCAAAAACGTCTTGATCATGTGGATTATCACTAACTTTCAGTCTTTGCAGCATATTGATAATATCTTTAATTTCAATCTCTTTATTATACATTTTTTGGTAATAAACTTTCATTTCTTTTTCGACATCAATTGAGAAAGTATTTGTAGAACTATTCATTAAGATTGCAGAATCATGACCTTGACCAAAATTAATCAAACGTGGATATGCTTGTAAACATAAAGCTTGTAAGTTTCTGAATTTTTCAAATAACTCAGCAGATATTTGTTTATTGCCCAAAGTTGTCATTAAAAAGTAAACAGTTTCCAAATTTAATGATTTATCGACTCTATGGCCTTGTTGTGCACTTTCATATTCTATTGAAGCTTGGTTTTCCATAAATTCAATGACTGTACTAGCCACAATATTAATATTACGATCTAATTGAGCTAAAAGGAATTCATGGAAACCTTTCCAACCATATTGAGAGAAAATAATTGCAAAAGAGAATGAATCTGGGAAATCATTAGCATTACTCAATATTGACATAATTACAGTATCTTTTTTGAAAGAAGCTGTTAAACTAGCAATCTTATGAACTGAATCTGTTGATTTTCTAACTTCATAATATTTAACTAAAAGTTTACCTAATTCAACTGCATTAAATTCTTCAAATTTAGTGAAAATTGCGCTTAAATATGGAGAACTAACATCCAGTAATGAAACAACAAAATTTTGCATGATATTAACAACAACATCATTTTCTTTAGCTTCAGGTTCGTCATGTAAAATATATAAACAAGCAAGGACGATATATTCAGGTGCAGCTCTATAATCTCTTCCAAATATAGAACTAACAGTTGCATCATTAATATTTTCATTTTGTAGTAAAGCAATAGTTTTAACTTCAATTTTAACGATTGATTTAAAATATAGTAATATATGTCTTGTATTTAATTCAGATTCTAAAATTGGAGTTAATTTTAATTCAAATAAATCAATTGAACCTGAATTTGGTTCAAGTGAATTTAATTGAATTAATAATTCTTTTAATAACAATACATTTGAATTTTTACAAGCTGTTGTTAAGAATAAATCAATTAAACTATCATCACCTAATGATGTTAAAAATTGAGAAACAGAAGCTGTTGTCATTTTAGTTGAACTTGAAAATTGATTTAAAATATTATTGAAAACATTTGACCAATTTGGTTGAGTATTAAGTTTTGTAATTAATGTATTCATTTGGGCACCCCTTGCAGTTGCTGCAGGTATATTAATTGGAGTTAAAGATGTAATTGGATTACTTGAATCATTTGATAAATTTTGAGAACCTGGATATAATATTTCTGCAAGTAATAAACAAATTGCATTATCTAATTGATCTGGTTGATGAATTGAAATTAAATCTCCTAATAATCTATCAGGAGCTAATTTAGTAGAACCAATTTGTAATAATGTTTCTTTAAAACTCATCTTGCTAACTCTATCAAAGTAATTATTAATTGTTTTTGTAATTCTATTATTTGAATTTGATGAAGATGTTGATTTTTTATTAATTGGTGGTGTTGTAATATAACCAATAACAATAAATTTATGAGGTAAAGAGAATATTTCTGAATTTAAAAATAAATTTAAAAAAATTGATAAATCTTTTTGAATTTCTAAATTATCTAATTTTCCTTGAAATTCTTGAATCCAATCAACAATACCAGGTAAAGATTCTAAATAAATTGAAGGTAGTTGACTTGATAAATTATCTTTAAATCTAGAAAAATTTTCAATTGATAAACTGACAAGTAATTTTTGATAAGCAGTAAATTTAAAATATTTGAAAAATGTATCTAAATTTGATTTTGGATGCTTATGTTCAATAAATGCTGCTGGAATAATTTCTGCTAAAACGTCAAATCTTGTTAAATCTTTTAAAGTTAAACGATCTAATTCTAATTTAGCAAGTCTTGATACAATGGATGATGTATAATCTTCTTCAGTTCTAGTTATTTCAAGTGTAGCTTGAAAAATTATCTTTCTATAGTAACTATATTTAACTTGTGGATATTTATTTAAAATATGTTGGATCTGAAAATCTGCTTTATCAAGATCTGTTTGTGTAATGGTAATTAATGTTAATTGAGAAGTTACAACTTGTTGAAATTCAAATGTTAAAGATTCTTCTGTTGATGCTTTTTTGTCTTCTTTTTCTATATCTTGTGGTATAAGAGACAACGGTTCTTTATTATTCTTACTAATTGTAGCACTTTGAGGCGTATCAGCCTTATTATTATTATTGGCCCTTGAGCCTGGCAAAACTTTAGAAAACACTTGTGAATGGGTTAAAGAAATATTTTTCTTTCCTTTTCTTTTTTATTCTTTCTTTTGGTAAAAAGCTATATCAAAAAAAAAACAATAGATTAATAAATGAACACTGAATCAATTGTTTCTCTTTAAACTTTTATTCTATTGTGTATGATTCTTGAAACAAAAAACAAAGAACAAAAAAACAAAAAAAAAAGGGACGAAGGGTTGGTGGGTGGGGAGAAAAAGAGGGAAAGGAAGGTGAATAAGATTGAATTAGTATTGTATCGTTAAAAATTCGTAAATTCCTATAAATATAAAGATCTGCAATATAAAATGTATATGTTAGTATTAATATAGGTGATTTGGATGGCTAAGTATGTATAGAAAGAAGGTAAAACTTACGATTTAAATAAAAGAAATAAGAAAAAATTTAGTTAATACCCTCTTGTTTGATTGATTCCTCTATAGTAAAACAAAACAAAAATTCAAAATAAACTGAATTGAATCAAATCAATACTGATAATATGATAGAAAGGGGTTATAAGTCTTTTATTTAAAAGTAAAAATATCTCTATAGAAAGTATTTAGTAAAAAAAAAAACACACAAATCTATCAAACAAAACAAAACAAATAACAATATATAAATAACTTAATATGATTTATTTGTTATAAATTGATACACTTTTTTTCCCTTCCCTCTTAACAAAACTTTTTTCTGTTTTTTCCCTTCTAACAAAAAAAAATTATTACCTAATTTTCTCTCTCACCTAAAAAAAATACTCATTGCACCACGCGCTGAGTGCCCAATGGCAAATTTTTGTGGACGTTTTTTTTTTTGTCTTTTTGTCTTTTTGTCTTTTTTTTTTGTGTGCGAAGTTTTTTTTTTCCAATTGAAAAACTAGATTATGTAATCTAGTGTTATGTAATCATAAATGGAGTTATGTGCCCTGTTCATGTTTTTGTTGCTATGTAATGTGTTATGTAATGTTTTTTCTGGAAAAGGCTGATGATGATTTATTTGTACGCGGTGTTTCTATTTATTGTTACGCGGTTATTTACAAATTTGAAGGGGGTATGTTTGTGTTGTCGCCAGGGGATCAAGTTTGAAATATTTGAAATGATATATTTAATATTTATATAGTGTAGAGTAATATATATATATATATGTATCTTCTATAGAGTATCTATAGTACAGTACAGTACAGTACAAAGTATATATTACAAGATGCAGTTTGTGGTAACATTTTTGTCAATTTCATTATACTTTATATCGATTGTGTCATCACATTCAACCCCTCATATATCAAATCAAAATGTGGAAAATATAGTTGGTGAATTATCATTCCCAGAGTTGGTTAATGTTAAATCTATTGATGAATTTAAAAATAATTGGTTAGTGGAAGGTAATACAGAATTCAATGAAGGTAGATTAATATTAACACCAACGCCCTCTATTTCATCGAATTCAAAAGCTGAAATTTTAAAAGGTTCAGTTTGGTCATTAAATAGACAATCATTTGATAAATTTTCAATTGAAGTTACATTGAGATCAATAGGTTCATTTGGTGTTACAAATTCTGGATTTTCAATTTGGTTGGTTGAAGATGATCAATTATTATCCTCAGATTCAGATAATTTCGGTGGTCCTTTCAAATATTCAGGTTTACAAGTTGTCGTTGATGCTAATGATGCCAAATTAGGTCCTGGTTTGAAAGTTTATTTAAATGATGGTTCAAAAGAAATTTCAATTCAAAATGACTACATTGGTGCATACGCTTATGAATTTCAAGATTCTCAAGTTCCAATGACCATTAAGATTGGTTATCAAAATGGCTGGTTTAAAATTACATGTGATAATAAATTATTGTTTGAAAGTAATAAGATTAAATTAGATTCAGTTTTGAAAAATTTCAAAGTTGGTTTAACTGCTTCTGCTCCCAAAGATGTCATTACAACTGAACAATTTGAAGTTTTAATGTTTAAATTTTATAATGATATGATTGAAGATTTGAAAATTGATCAAGTTGAAACATTATTTGCTAAACATGTCAATTTCCCATCACAATTTGAAGAAGAAGATAAAACTGATTCTTTAACAAATACAAAGGCTTTCTTAAAAGCACAGGAAAGATTAAAACAAAAATTAGCTAACAAGCAACAAATTTCAAAAGATGATAGTATTGACGTTTTAAATCAATTAAATATGAAAATTGGTCAATTAGAGGAAGGTTTATTGTCTCAATTTGATTCTGGATCTAGTAAACAAACTCAAGTTATTCAAAAACAATTGTTTGACTTGACAAAATCAATTAGATTGCTAAATGACAAATTACATACTTATCAAACAAATTTCATTAATAGCCACGAAGAATTAATGAATCAAAATTCAATAATGCATCTGAGATATGATTCAATTGCTCAATTACTAGAAAGACAAAATAAAATATTGGATGATTTTGATAATAGATTCATCTCATTAACTAATTACTTTGAAAGTCAAACTCAAAATCACAAGAGTTTAGATTCAAAATTGAAAAATATTGAATCTCTTTATAATAAAAATCCATCAGGCGATGATATCAATTATAGAGCTAATATTGAAAATAATATGTCAAAATTAGCATCTGGTGTTAAACTTATTTTAATTCCAGTTATTGCCTTGTTGATCGTTTGTACACTGTTAGTCTACAAGTTGAGAAGTGATATTAAATACTCAAAAATTTTATAATTTCTGTTACACGCAAAAAGAAAAAGCAAAAATAAATAAAAAAAAAAGATTTGAAAAATTAGTTATAATTTACATGTAAATAGTACAATCATATAAAGAAAAAGTTTATAGAGCATAAGGCGGTTTCTTAGATCTGATGTTAGAGTAACCCAGCGAGTTTGGATTAGGTTTTCTTCTAATTCTAACAATCTTTGAATTAATTATACCATTAGTTTGTTTGGCTTCCACTTGTAATTGTAAAGAAGTTTGAACACCATATAACTTATTCTGATAATCTAGTAATTCTTTTTCATCAATTGATAACTGTTTTTCAATAATCAATTCCTTGTTCAAATCAACAGGAATATCCAACGTTTGAAATCTCTTGTAATTTTTATGTTCTTCTTCTTCAGATTCATCATCAGATTCATCGTCAGATCCATCGTCAGAATCTTCTTCCTCTTCTTCTTCTTCTTCTTCGTTATCGTCATCTTCTTCTTCTTCACTGCTACTTTCACTGCTACTACTTTCACCACTGCTACTTTCACCGCTACTGCTATCGCTGTCACTACTATCATTGTCGCTTTTTTCCTTTGACTTGGTGGTTGGAGTTTTAACTTCCAATTGGGCCTTCTTCTCAGCTTCAAGATTTTTTCTTTGTCTCTCTAATTCTTGCTTCTGTCTTCGAAGTTGAACTTCTTGTTGTTTCTTATGTTTCTTTTCCAAACTTTTTTGAAATTTTCTAACCGTTTTACACTTCACGTTATCAAATGACTTGTCGATTGCTTCACTTAATCTTTTACCACCTCTTTTTTCATTGTAATACATCATCCACTGATAATTTCTCATGAGTCTTTTGTTATTTAAGAATTGATTCAATATAACCTCACCATGTAAATACTCAACATCATCAACGGTTTCATTGAATTGTGATGAAAAATATGATGAATTGGCTATAGATAGGTTCATATTTGCCTTTTTCAGATTCATTACTCTAATCTGTTTATCAATAATATTTTTATCGTAGTATGGTAACCCATTAACCAAAGATTTTTTCTTATTCTTGTTCTTCTCGTTTTTTAGTGGTAATCTAATCAGTTTCGCATTCAATGCAGTTGAGTTTGCAGTTGTACCACCTAATAAGGAAATTGAATCGGTTGATCCTAACCCATTAAGAATGTTTTTACCCTTGTGTGATGTACCAGTATGATCGTGATCTTCATGTTTAAAACTCCATTGATATGATGGAATTTTATTGATAGGATTTAAAGGTATACCTGAATTGTTAGTGATACCTTGTCCAACAATTAGGTTTGACTGGTTAGCCAGATCTAAGGATGTTGTTGCTGGTGATTTATCACTCAAGTTAACTGAAGACGCAAATATTGTATTTTGATAATTGTCAAGGTTATAGTTAGAGTAGAGTATCGAAAGATTTTTATTCAAAACAGTTGGCAACTGGTATGCATTTGATAATAGGTTTAGTTTCTCTGAAACTTTTTCATCTGTAGTCCCCTGTGAAAACATCTTGAAATGCTTATACCCAATCTTCAAATAGGATTATATATGTACTGTAAGTATTATTTACCTTTATAGACGTTTGTATTATCAGTTACAGAAGTTATGTTTAGAATATGTTTTTATTTTTAAATAAAGTAAAGTGAGGCTGTTCTATTGCAAAGTTTCTCACGTAAAAAACAGAATTTTCTAAAAACAAAAATTCATTATGTCATCAATAACGTAATCAAAGGCTTTTGTCAGGGTAAGTTGAATGGCATAATTTTACTATTTAATTAACTGAATAGAGTTATAGGAAACGAAATGTAAATTATTAGGTTGTAAGGATTAAATTGGCATAAACTATAAGTATATGACAATATAAAGGTATAAAAAAAGGGGGTAGCAGTATTGAAAAAAAAAAGAATAGAAATTAGTGAAAATAAAGCAAAAGTAAAAAAAATGTAATAAATGTAACAACTGGATAATGTATTTAGTGTACAATTTTTTTTTTGTTTCCTAAGAAGGTACAAAAAAAAGGAGAGAGAGGTAGGAGTCATATAAGTGCCTAGACAACTATGAATTTAGTAATCCGAGTCATCTTCATCTTCAGGAACGAAAACTTTCTTTGAATCAAATTCATTATCATCTTCAGATGGTGGAGCAGTAGTCCAGACAATTTTACCTTTCTCGTTATAGTATGCACCTTCATCACTAACTTCAATGATATCTTTCAAGTTTTCAATTTCCACAGTGGATAGACCCATTGGATCTCTGGCAATCCAAACGGTTGGACATTTGGCAGTGACATCAGGATAATCATAAGCATGTTCTAACCATTCTTCAGATTCTTCAGGAATTTCATAGAAAGAAGGAGGCATGTATGATTTTAATGAGTTGAAGGTCAAGTAAGAAGTTGGTAATATGAATTTCATAAAGAAGTTATTTGGTTTATTTTGACTTGAGTAATCAGCACCATCTGCTAATAATGGAACAGCAGAAATATCTGCATTATTTCTAACTTTGAAATTTTGTAATTCGATATCTCTCTTATCTAATTCTTCTCTAGAGATGAATGGTGATTTTGAATCAATTGAAGTGATTCTTAATTGTTGAGTACCAGCAAGAGTATTTGAAGCAGAGTTTGGACTCCATGACAGAGTAGCACTCTTACCGTCTAATGGTCTCATAATAGTATTTGGAACAACGGTAAATAGATGATCAAATGCATTATTCAAATTGACGTGGAAGAAAACGGTAACAACTAGCAAGACAATTTCAAGAACGATACAACCCCATGATTTGGAAACTGCAAATATACCTAATAAACAGATTTCACCAAGGTAAATACCAACCATTGTTTGGAATAAAGCTCTTGGATAATGTTTACCAATTGAATCTGGACTCTTACCGTAGACGTATGTAGCGTTATGTAAGTAAGCAATGTATAAGAAGAGGAAACCTGCAAATCCAAATAACATCATAATTGGAGAGATGATAGCATAAGTTAAGAAAATGACAGCCAAGTTAGTATAAACTGGGAAAACTGTACCCCAACTGTAAGAACCTAATTTATTGAATCTAGTCCACTTCTTTCTAGGAGTCTTATCTAATAAAGTACCTAAAACATAGAACAAGATTAAAGTCGAAACTTGGAAAAGGGCACCACCAGAGATTGAGAAACCTTGTAAAACTAAATAACTGACATAGAAATTTGATGATTTTGGAATGTTGGTAGATAATAAAGACATTGTACTACTTGGATCATCAATAATTTGAGTAACCACAGAGGCAAATGATGAAGAAATAGTAGTAACTAAGAAAACTTGAATAACTTGGAAAGCGAAATATGCTTGTTGAGTATAGTATTCAACGGCTTGAGTTGATGGAGCACCTGCAGTTTTAGCCATTGATCTAATAATAATTGGTAAGCACATCATCAAAACAGCTAATAAGACGGTTGGTAATAAAGAAGTGACAATACCTAATAAAACATCTGGTAATTTATAGATAAATCTTAACCAGTGTAGTTTATTAGTTAAATAAGTTAAATTTGAAATGATACCAACAACTGCAACAGGAATGGCCCATAAGATAACCAAAGCAACAATGGCAACATTAGCACCTGTTTTTCTTAATAATCTTTCCCACCAGAATAATCTCATATTTGGCCAGTAAATATCTTCAGGATTAATACCAATATGTTTTGGACTAAATTGGAATGGTTGATCGTGAATTTTAGTTTGGAATGCTAATTGAGCATAATATTGATTTTCAAATTCAACAGCAATTGAGTTCATTGGTTTAACATTTTTATAAGAACTTTGCAATTCTTCAATTTCAGCATTTAATTTTGGAATTTCAGTTTTACAATGTTCAATAACATCAACTTTTTTACCAAAGATTGGTTTTAATCTCATTGATGGTCTCTTCTTTTGAGGGACATAACAAACCATTTCATTAGCAGGTTCAATAACTGTACCCTTTTTATCAGCCTTTAATTTAGTCTTGTAAGCTTTATTTAATAACTTATTTAAAGCACCTTCTAATTTGGAAACTAATTTAGCTCTAGCTTTAACTTTTTTAGCTAAATCTCTTTGACCTCTAGCAACCCAAACTCTTTTAACACCTTCAAATAATTTAAAAAATTCTTTTTCATCCAAGTATTGATCGGTGGCAGTTTGGAAAATAACTGTTCTTGAACTTAATTTTTTAGCATATGCTGGAGTAGACATGGCAACATTTTTCAAATTTGAATAAAAGTACAGTTCTCTATAAATGACAAACATGACACAACCATAGTAAATCCAAGAAACAAAGACATGACCATAGTATCTACCAACTGAACCAACATTGGAGATACTTAATTGATCTAAACCTGTTTCACCTTTACCATTTGTAGCATTTAATGGGAATAAGATAACTAAAGTTGATAACCCACCTAATGCACAACAAGCCATAATAAAGATATATCTAATAAATAAATAACCATCTAAACCTGCCTGTTGAATAATGAAAGCTGGTTCTAATTTTATTAATGCAAAAATCCATTGATATGGTCCTTGAGGTAATGGAGTTGGTTTCTCATTCGCTGGAACAATATCATATGTAGATTTTGGTTGATAAATTCTCTTGAATTTTAATCTTAACAAGATAAATAAACCAACGAAAACAGAAAAAAGAACACCATTGGTAATGATAGATGTTAAAACATCTTGAGTAGATGTATTCTTTGTATCAGTCATGATGCAAATTTAAATGATCAAAATTTTGAATCAAAGACACAAATATATGTAAGAAGAATTAAAAAAGAATCAATAAATATATAAATATAAAGAAAACTTCAAAACAGAAATTTAATAAGAGCCCAAATGAAATCCCAAAAGCAAAAAAAAAAAGAAAATTTCCTTCTACAAATTCAAGACATATACCTAAATCATATATAAAACAAAACAAAACAAAACAAAACAAAAAAAAACTTCCTTTTGTTCTGCTTATTACTTTAAAAACAATATCAAATCTGAAATCAAAACAATAGAAAAACATTTCTTTTCTTGTGTTTTGCATATGTTTGTTTTTTTTCGTCTAAAAAATTAGTACACAGCCTACTTTTTACACTTTAGCTAAAAAAAAAATTTTGTCTGTTTTGTCAATTTTTTGAATCGGCGTTTGAAAATTTTCTCTGAAATTTGTTTATTTACCAATTACCCTTTTCAAATGTTTACTGTTTATTTCTAAGTATTTTTTAAAGATATCATTCTTAATTACACTTGTGTAATTTATACATATATATATATATATAAATACCTATCTCAATACAAATGTAGTTTAATATTAAAATTTAGAATAAATCAATAGGGTGTACGTGTAGGTTGTTTTTTATATATATTTTCTTGGCTCTGTCTGTTTGATCAATTAGATGATGGCTTGATCTGCTTTGTACGTATATATAATATATATCTATGCGCGTGGTATGCCTACCGGAAATGGGATTTCAAACTTTAAATTTATACGTGCTATGTACCTACCGTATCGCGTAACGAATACGTGTGTGTATTATTTAATACGTACTTATATGCAATTTGACCGGTAGGTACATGCGTACGCGCGTGCCAGCGTGCACGCAATTGCTTGCCTGGCCTTTATATATATTATATAATTATATCATATTAAATATACTGCCGTAGATGCATATATAAACTTCCATTATATTTCATTTTGATTGATTTCCGTCAAGTTTATATATATATATATATATATGTATATTTGTAGTTAAACAATAATCTTCTTCTCAGTAAGATCGAATGTTAGATAAACTTCAAAGTTAGTTTTATCTGTAGTAGTGATCAGTATTTGTTACTCAAATGACACGCATGTCAAATTAATTGAGGGAAACTATTCAAAATAATTATACTAGACGATGATCTTTTTTAGTCAAGTATAATTGTTAAATATTTCCGGACTTTGGAGTGTTTTCCTGCATCAATTACTTACTGACTATATAATTATATTGTATTTATATGCTAATATAGTATACCATATATGTAACACTCTGGGTGCAGATGGCTGTCATGGCGCACACTCGCGCACATACTCATGCTTATAAGCCATGGCGCTGGACCACCAGGGTATATAATAAACGTTCCACCCTAGGTATACGTGGTTTTTTAGGCTATATATATATATTTATTCGAGGAATTCAGAAGAGTAGTGTATTGTAAGCAGGAACAATGATATTATTTTAAATTCTTAATATATTTATATATGCATAATGATTACTTTCTTACGTTGTCAGTTTTTAATATTTTAGTATATAAATTTTGTATATTAGTATATTTTTTCTTCAAAAAATTATTATTTCTACTTAATGCACATTTTATACTGCCGTTGAATATTATACTGTTGGTAACTCGGTAGTTTTATAATGAATACCATTCAGAGAAATTCATGTAATCTTACTTGTAGAATTTTACATATATATATAAAGAATTTACTATTTAGTTATCCTTTCCGCTTGATAAGAGACCTAATTAAATTGCCGTATCGACTCGTACACATTACACACTAAATAGATGGTATTATTTATTAATTTACTAGGCTTGATTGTTATCTTTAGATAACTTTGGTTTTCTTTCAACTAAATTCTAATTTCAATTTCTAATAATTGGTAATTAAAATTAAGCAGACTTTAGTAAACTTTAAATAAACTTTATATGCAATAGATTAACATGTCAAAGTTATTAAAAAAACAACACTCGAAATATAGTGAAAGGATACCCCTAAGATATAAAGTCCCTCTAGTGCCAAACTGGGAACTTGATAAATGGATTAAATGAATAGAAGAATATTAGGTTACAGAATGGTAAAACAGAAAAATTGTATACACCTACCAAAAATCGGCATCAAGACAGCCCGTGTAGCGTAATGGTTAACGCGTTTGACTTCTAATCAAAAGATTCTGGGTTCGACTCCCAGCATGGGTGCTTTAATTTTTTTTCTTTTTTTTAAAAGAATTGTTTTTTTGTATACTCAATAAGTTTATACAATTTTTTTTTCTCCTGCTCTCTGTTTCTTGTAAGTTTGATTACTATACTAACAATTCGAAAGTCTGTCACTAGTACCTAAATAGCTGTTAGTACCATATCGCACAAGAGATATTTGAAAATGATAAAATGGAGTGTTAAATATTTTAAACTCACTTTATAGATGAACGAAAATCAGAATTATGTACTTTCACTAACTTAACAAGATCTTATTATGCACATGGTACTACTATCATCTTAAATTAATATCATGTGTCCTTATTAAAACAAAGAGAGAACTGAGCAGATTAAGTTTGGCAAAGTTGACCCACTCATAATTTATGTATAATCTTCCTTTTGTGTCTGTATGTTGGGATAAGTATATATAATATATATCACACTCTCTATATACTTATTTTTACAAACTTTTTAGCCTACTCTACTGCAAAGACACCAAAAAGACAAAATACAAACTATACAGATTTTCAATGAAACAAGTCTTATGGAAAAATTATCTATCTTGACACTTGAATACCTGGAAAATTATCAATATGTGTACTCAAAATTTCCCCGCAATTAAAGCAACTGTAACAAAAACATTAGTACATATACTTTTTTTCCGCAGTGCAAGCTTCGTATTAATTAATTATTAAATCTTTCCGGTTTACTTGCTCCTAATTTGTGTAATTTGATGTTCAACTGACATAATTGTATTTAACACTAACATTTTCTTATTATCCAAGTCTATCATATCATATCATATCGTTCTAATAACTATATATATATATATATATATATATTTATTTAGATGACGGACCTAGTTAAAGCATGATAAATTGAAGTTTAATATTTATAAAAGTATAACTATAATTTATAATTTATTTATTGTACTGTAATTAATCAAACAAATATACACTTCAATACTAGTTATTCTGCGTTATCACTTCAAATTTTATATACAACACTGTTTCACATGTATGCATATGCAGTATGTACTTATTTGGCAGCTTACCTATCTAATTATAAGTCATACCCGTGTAATTTACCACGTTCGCCTACTCACCAATATATTATGTATTGTATAGCGCGATGAGTTCCTCGCTATAAGTATTTTTAATTTTAAAATAAAAGTTAGTCCACCGTACTTGCATAAGAAAAACAAATACAACAAAAAACTAAAACAGCTCCACAAATACTTAAGCTGCTATATATATATATTATATAATATGTATATAATATATATGTATATATGTGGAGACCGACAATTTCAACTCAACTCAACCCAACCCAATCAAAAACTTAAGAAAATGCACACACAAAGGGGAAAAGATGTTAAATGTTAAATACAAAGATAAAATATACTAAGTTATTAGCTATTAAAAAACAACTTACACTGCAAAAAAATACAAAAAAAAAAGTTATTACATATACCTATTAGATGGTTCAAGCACAATAATAAATATTATATTACTATATAGTAATATACCTTGTAACTATCACGTACATTACTAATTAATTATAAGTTACATATTTGCGAATACCCCACTTAATTAATCAATTGAAACAAAGAGCAAATTGTATATTATCTAACCGGATAATCAACTCTGTTGTAATTACAGTCATCAATTATAAATGACATATCAATCATTTACAAAAGTACCTGGCACTGCACATAAATTAGTGACAGCCTTCTCTAACTAAATATTGCCCTTCCCCCCGGCTCCCCTATTTAATTTTTTATACTTTATCTTTCCCCGTATTTAAAATTTCCTCGGGTCCCCGGCCCCATCCCCCCACGAAATTTAAAATTTTTAAAATTTTCTTTTAATTTAAACTTTAAAGTAGTGTAAAACTCAGCACATGTAAAACATTTTTTTTTTTTTTTAATTTTTTCTAATTCTGCACAGTTTTTTTTTTTTTTACCTCCTCACGACATTTTGTATTGTTACCTTTTAGGGTTGCTATTGTTGGATATTTTGTGGGGGATAATATAAAGGGTCTTTGTTTAATTTATCAAATATATTTTAAACTCATGATTTATTTATCAGTTATAGTACAATAATATATAGAACGGAATATCGGAGTTAAAGTATTATATATTATATACAGATGAAGCCTATGTCAACCTATATGCCATATTAGAGTAGTTAGTGTTTTTTTTTTACATTCATTTGTTTACTTGTACTCATCACTCTAGAAAGAAGAGACACACACAAAAAAAAGAATATTGCATTATTGTGAAGTCATGCAACAAAATTCTTGGGTATTTTACTATTTACTATTTACCTGCCAAGGTTTACAAAACTGTATGAGAACTGGATTAACTTTTTTTTTCTCCATTATTATAAATATATATATTTTTATGTTGGTGGTTAAATATCAAAAATCCATTAAAGTTTAATTAAATTGTTCGTTAAAAATTGTTACACCACTATCTTGGAGTACTAGAACTTAATCTATCTGACAACTTATTCCAATGGTAACAAGACAAGACAGAGTATAAATATATATTGAATATAGTAAATTTTCGTAATTCTAAGTGGGGTGAAATGGCCATACAGACAGACATTTTATAAATTTGAAAAAATAAAAGATAAAAAATAAAAGTATAAAAGTGAGGATGCAGATTGAATTAAATATGGGCTAAATTAAGAGGTTTATAATTTATATATTATGCCAATAGTAATTATACATGCAATTCTGTTTAAAAATTAATAAAAAGATCCTTTGTCTGCCCCGGAAATTATTAAATTAATAAAGTGGAGATAATAAAGGATTAATTATGTGTAGTCAAATTAACAATAAAGGATAATCATGAAAAAAAAGTTATTCCTATTCCTCTTTCAAAGTTCTTAGTTTGTTTTTTCAATCTCCCACC
>JAJLSX010000050.1:0-106705 GCA_030567815.1 Ogataea piceae | reverse complement strand
CTGGTTCTGCTACTGTTCCTGTTGAGATTGTTGTTGTTGAAGCTCCTGAATCTGTTACAACTAGCTACTGGTCTAACACTTACACATCAACCTCCACTATTGTGTCAACTGTCACTTCTGGTACTCACAAATATGTTACCACTTTTAATGAGGTGATTGTTCCTGAATCTCAACACACCACCACATCTGCTTGGTCTAATACCTACACCAGTACTTTGACTATCACCTCTGAGTCTGTTTCTGGTTCTTCTACTGTTGCTGTTGAGATTGTTGTTGTTGAAGATCCTGAATCTGTTACAACTAGCTACTGGTCTAACACTTACACATCAACCTCCACTATTGTTTCAACTGTCACTTCTGGCGATTCAACATATGTCACTACTATTGCCGAAGTGATTGTTCCTGAATCTCAGCTCACCACCACATCTGCTTGGTCTAATACCTACACCAGCACTTTGACTATCACCTCTGAGTCTGTTTCTGGTTCTTCTACTGTTGCTGTTGAGATTGTTGTTGTTGAAGATCCTGAATCTGTTACAACTAGCTACTGGTCTAACACTTACACATCAACCTCCACTATCGTGTCAACTGTCACTTCTGGCGATTCAACATATGTTACCACTTTTGATGAAGTGATTGTTCCTGAATCTCAACACACCACCACATCTGCTTGGTCTAATACCTACACCAGCACTTTGACTATCACCTCTGAATCTGTTTCTGGTTCATCTACCGTTCCTGTTGAAATTGTTGTTGTTGAAGCTCCTGAGTCTGTCACTAATGGTTCTTGGTCTAATACAACAACTTCTTCTGTCGATATTACAATAACATCAGGTAGTTTAACTACCATTCCTGAGTCAATTTTCCCTGTATCTGGCAATAGTACTACATCTACATTATCTGATTATTACACCACTAAAGCAACTACCATTTCTGAAACTGTTTCATGTTCTTCCGCAGTTACTTCTAAGACTGCTGATGTGTCTACTACTACTACATCAATGATCAATATTTCAACTATCACTGTTGCAGGTACTGATTGTAGAACATATACCACTACCACAGTAGTTGAAGGACAAGAGTGTTCAATAGTTGTTGTTCAAACAACATCTACCAAAACAGAGTTCATATGTACTGTTAGTATCACCAATTCAGGTACAACATCTGAAATACTTGCAACTGGTACCATCCCAGAATCCAAATGTGGATGCACAACCGTTCTTACTGTTTCAGATTCAGAGAATAAATACCTTTACACCACATATATCGAGTCAGACTCTACCACAACTATTGAAACACCACCAAGCTCAATTGTTAACGAAAACAATGATACTATTGAAACACCACCAAGCTCAACTGTTAACGAAAACAATGATACTATTGAAACACCACCAAGCTCAACTGTTAACGAAAACAATGATACTATTGAAACACCACAAAGCTCAACTGTTAACGAAAACAATGATACTATTGCTACTGAAGTGCAAGTTACCACAATTCCAAGTAACACCACCACAGTTAACCCTCCATCCGATTCAATCAGTAATACTGAATTCAACAATTCAACAGTCTCTGCATTGAGCACCTATATCGGAGGGGTTTCTCAATTATCATCAAAAGCTTCATTCTTCTTAACAGCCATCTGTTCACTCATCTTTACTTTACTATAGGTAAAAGACAAGATATACCTTCCTTTTACAATGAGTGTTATTCTTTTCTCAGTGGCAATTCTCATACAACTTCGTACTGAGAATGAAAATTTACTTTAAAAACAATATCTATTACCTATACTATATAAAATATATATTTTTAAAACCATTGTTATACTATCTAAACAAAAACGTAAACTCTGTATATAAGAAAAAGGGGAAAATGGGAAAAGGGGAAAATGGGAAAAGGGGAAAATGGGAAAAGGGGAAAAGGGGAAAAGGGGAAAAGAGGATAAAGTAGTGTATATAACACAAAAATATACAATTACGTAATATCTGACATAATAATCCAATATTGACGTAATAAACAATCTGTTTACCAATTGGGAAATTCGCATAATCTGCCACAATTGATAAAGACAAAAATTTTACCCAATCAGTAAATGGCCGGAAACATGAAATGACAGTTAAATTTCTTTTTTTTTTTCTGTATAAGCCTAATTTTTGTTTTTTTTGTATTTTGCCACCTTGGAGTAAGTAAATTAAATTAAATTTGCTCTTCTTCCTCTTCTTTATCAGTTCTTTATCGGCTTATATCTTTATTTTAATTTTTTCTCTCTTCTTCTTCTTCTTCTTTTTCTACCTTTTTTTTTCTTTCTTTCCTTCTTCTTTCAAGTAATTGACTTGTATATATATAATCTTATCTATTGGATAATTTTATTATAGTAGTCAGTTTTTAAACTCCCACAACTTTCAAATAAATTTTATTACTGCTTCTCTCCCCCACCCACTTTTACTATGAGACAATCTGTTGCTTTGTCAATTTTAGCCTCTTTGGCTACTGTTAATTCATTGGTTATTCCATTCTTTGATGATTTACCAGCTCAATTTGCATTAACTAAACCTGAAAAGGTTATGGATATGGAAAAAGATATCAAAGATGCTCATGATAAACATGCTCCTCCACCTCCTCATCACCGTGGTCCTCCTCCACCAAATGATAAGCATGCTCCTCCACCTCCTCATCACCGTGGTCCTCCTCCACCAAATGATAAGCATGCACCACCTCCACCAATGAAGAATGATAAGCATGCTCCACCTCCACCAATGAAGAATGATAAGCACGTTGAGAAGGAAGAGTTCCCAGGTGTTCAATTATTAGCTGAAGAAGATGCTAACCCAATTATCATTTCATCTACTGCTGAACAACATATCATTCCAGACTCTTATATCATTGTCTTTAAGAATAACTTAAGTTCTAATCAAGTCAACTTCCACAAGGAATGGGTTGATGAATTACACATGAACTCTGTTTCTGAATTAGATGAAGAGCATCCATTCATTAACACTGTTACTACCCAAGGTTTATCTGAAACTAGAGGTGGTTTCACTGGTTTATTTGAAATTTCTGATCATTTCAAAGGTTATACCGGTTATTTCACAAAAGATGTTATTAACTTAATTTCAAGACATCCTGATGTTGCATTCATTGAAAAAGATTCAACTGTTTATGCAATTGAAGAATCAACTCAAACTGGTGCTCCATGGGGTTTATCAAGAATTTCACATAGAAAGAAGTTATCATTAGGTAACTTCAATCAATACGTTTATGATACCGTTGCTGGTGAAGGTGTCACTTCATATATTATTGATACCGGTATTAACATTAACCATGTTGAATTTAATGGTAGAGCTACATGGGGTAAAACTATCCCAACTGGTGATGATGATGTTGATGGTAATGGTCATGGTACTCACTGTGCAGGTACTATTGGTTCCGATAGTTATGGTGTTTCAAAGAATGCTAAATTAGTTGCTGTTAAAGTCTTAAGATCAAATGGTTCAGGTTCAATGGCTGATGTTGTTAAAGGTGTTGAATTTGCTGCCAATGCTCATTTAGCTGAAGTTAAAGCAGGTAAAGATGGTTTCAAAGGTTCTACCGCTAATATGTCTTTAGGTGGTGGTAAATCACCAGCTTTAGATTTAGCTGTTAACGCTGCTGTTAAAGCAGGTTTACATTTCGCAGTTGCTGCAGGTAATGATAATGCTGATGCTTGTAACTATTCACCAGCTGCTGCTGAAAATGCAGTTACCGTTGGTGCTTCTACATTAGGTGATGCTAGAGCTTATTTCTCAAACTATGGTAAATGTGTTGATATCTTTGGTCCAGGTTTAAATATTTTATCAACTTATATTGGTTCTGATCAAGCTACTGCCACTTTATCGGGTACCTCAATGGCTTCACCTCACGTTGCAGGTTTATTAACTTATTACTTGGCATTACAACCAGAAACTTCATCTTTATTCTCAACTGCTTCCATTTCACCAGCTCAATTAAAGAAGAATTTAATTAAATATGGTACTAAGAACGTCTTGACTGAAATTCCAGACGATGGTACTCCAAATGTTTTAATTTATAACGGTGCTGGTAAAAACTTGACTGAATTCTGGGACAATGAATATGAATTTAATGAAGTTGTTGAAGAACCAACTGAAGCTGAAATTGCAGAAGATTTAGAAAGAGCCATTAAAATTGCCAACTCTGTTGAATTCAACTTGGAATCTATCAAGGAAAGTTTTGATGCTATTTTAAACAAGGTTATTGAAGAAGTTGCAAGCTTTTAAACTAATCCGTATGCATTGATTTGCATCTTTTCTTTTTTTTTTCATTACTTTTTCATTACTTTTTTATTTTATTTGTAGGGCAGGTTTCTCATTTCTTTTTTTCTTTTCCATTTTTCTTACTCTTTTTTGTTACCTTTTTTTTTTTTACATATATCTCTGGATCATACGATGGTGGCGGTGGTTTTACTGGTTTATTTCTATTAGAATTTTATAACCACTCTGATATTTCTTTGTTTATTTATTTATCCCTTACATGTATTTCGAATTATAATTATTCATTTATTATTATTTTAATATACACGTTATACCGTTTTTCTAAAAAAATAGACCCATAACCATCCGTAATGGTTTTAAAATAAAACTAACCGCTTGATAAACCCTATAAAAACATAAACATATTAATAGTGAAATCCCCATTTCAAAACAAAAAATCAATTTTGTCATTTCTGGGAAGTGTAAATATAGTCTATTGATAATTTCAAAAATTATATTGATAATAGGTATGAATCTTAAATTTAATTGAATACATTTGTGTATCTCATATAAACTTTGGGAATCAGAAGAAGCAAGCTCTTTAACCTGAATTAAACCTGGACTAATTTGTTCAAACTTGACATTATTCACAACTCCCAATTGTATACTTTCACTACCACCACTACCACCGTCTCTGCCACTACCACCGTATCTGCCACTACTACCGTATCTGCCACCGCCGCCGTCTCTGCCACTATCACCACCACCAGGATAAAAACTTTTCAGTCTTCTCTTATTTCTTTCTAAACTTTTAAATTTCTCAGCTTTCAACTCTTGTCTATTCTGAAGACCTCTATTTACGTTTAAAGTTTTAACTCCATTTGTATAATACTGATAGTCTGATATAAGTTTGTTCTTTGACCGTCCATTAAGCATAAAACCTCCTGAGTTGTCGAAACTTTGATTATTGTTATACCTAGAGTTTATTCTACCCCTCTGTGACGGTGACATTTTAGAATGTTCAATGAATATCTCTTTAAACAACGTTTCTTCATCACCATTTGCCCTAGTTGTAGTTTTAACCTCTCTTTGAACACTTCTATTGTGAACATCTTGGTTAACATATGTAATTGGTGGTGGTGTTGGTTGTCTTGGTAACTCCTCTTGGGTATAATCAGATGTCAATTCATGTTCATACAACGAAGGAAATACAGGTAAATCCTCATCATCATTTTTACCAGACGAAACCAATCTTTTCAATTTATTAGTGAAATTTGATCTCCTTTTCTTTTTAACTGTATCCATTGAAACTTTCTCATCATTTGCAAAAGCTGACTCGTTTGTATCAATTTTTTTACCATTATAAAAATCATCAATATCTTTCCACCTCCCATTCTCTCTATCCAGTGGAGCAGCAGTTGGCATTGACTTGATATCAGTCTCATAATTTTGTAAATTTATATTAACATTAGCCTTAGCTAATGATTTATTTGAATTTTTTTTACTCCACAAGAACCCACGTTTATTGTTTCTATTCATAAACAAACCTTCAGTATGTGATTGTCCATTCATAGATTCTTCAGAATGTTTAGGCACAGAATTGAACTGGAAATACCGTTTTTCATTTGAATTAATCATACCATCGTCTTCATCTTCAGAACCTGAAGAATCAAACTGATATACTTCATCAGACTCAACTGGATGTACACTATGCATTGCAACTACCAAATTTCATCCATCAAAAAAAAAGAGTAAACATAAACATAAACAAACAATTTGAAAACAGAAAATCTGATATATACCCAACTTATCAACAAATAAATCCCTAAATAGTAAATACCAGCCACCTCTTCCTACTAGCAATATATACAGAGCCTCAAATTAATAAACGCGCGCGAATAATTTGCTGTTGCTTGCTGCTGTTACATAATATATAACGTAATGAAACAAAAACAAAAAAATTTAAAAAAAATTTAAAAAAAATTTAAAAAAAAAAAATTAAAAAAAAAAAAAAAAAAAAAAAAAAAAAAATTAAAAAAAAAAAAAAAAAAAAAAATTAAAAAAAAAAAAAAGAACAAAAACAAACAGAGGGAAAAGAAAAGAAAAAAAAAAAGGCTTTAAAATATTTAACAATACAAATTTGTATTGTTAATTGATTAAAACAATTTTTATGACTTATTTATCTTTAGTATACTTTCTTTATTATTAGTTCAATTTTATAGTTAGATATATATAATAATAGTTTGATACAATACATTTATTTAAAGGATTTTGTTTTTGTTTTTTTTTAGTTCTTTTTATTGTTCGCAGTGTGTTTTGTGTTTATATTATTTAGTTTCTTTGCATTGTTCAAAAGGGCTTATATCGTTTCATTTTAGTTTCATTTGATTGATTGATATATATACCTATATATATATAATATATATATATATATTTACATATATATCTTTATATCTTTCTTGATAGATATATATATATATACAATATATATTGTATATTGTATATTTTTTATATATATTATCTGTCTGTCTGTGTACGTGTGTGTGTGTGTGTGTGTGAGTGAGTGAGTGTTTGCGTTTCCGTTTCCGTTTTGTTTTGATTTCTCTTTGTTTCCCCTTTACGCCATTGGTTTGAAATTGTTTTTATCGCTTCAATTACAAGTCATTCTATAGAGATTTCCATATATCTTATCGCTATATACTTTGCTTAGTTTCTTCAATGAGTGGTATCTCATCCAATTCATTAGATAAACCGTTGTCTAACAATAGTACCCAGTTTCATATCACATCGACTGAAATGTCATCTTCCAAGATTCAGCCTCCTTCAACACCTCCAACTAATAAGTTTTCATTTGATAAGAAATTGTCGCAGGATAATAGTACTTCGATGCTTAATCCGTTTAAAGAGGGTAGTAGTGGTGTTGCAGCCGGTGGTGGTGGTGGTGCAGCTACTTCTGCTGGTAGTAGTGCCGGTGGGTCTTCCAGTTGTTTAGAAATACCTATATTGAAAGAACCAACTACACCTTCATTAAAGAAAGTTTCATCGTTTGAATCACATCAATTTCCTCAAACTCCAGAGAGAACACCACATCAGTTATTACCTGAAGGTACACCTTTACTTTCTCCAACACATTCTCATTATTCTTCATCACATCATAATCATTTAACTCCATCAAAGAGAAGAAGTACAGATTTTTATAATTTATTAAAATCTCCTGAAGTTAGTCGGAATGACTTGGATTTGAAAAGAAGATCAATTGAATTAAATAAAATTATAAATAAATCACCTGATAAACACAATAGTTTTATGTTTCATGATTCAATAAATAATAAATCAACTTCACCTTATAGAATTTCTAAGAAAAATGATAGTGAAATGAAAGAAATTTCAGAAAATTTAAAGACAAGATTAAACTATGCAAATTTAAAAGTTCAAAATGGTTGGTCAAATACTCCAATTAGTGAAATTGAAAAAAAATTAGAAATTGAGAAATCAAGAAAAAAATTAACTGAAAATGATGAAAAAACTTATAATAAATTTTGGAATTTACAAAGTGATCAATTACCAATTTATAATAAACAACAGGAAGAAATTAAATCTCCAATTAATACTCCAATAATACATCCTAAATCTCCACAAAGAAATTCTACAGGATCAAGAATAAAACTTGATGATTTAGCTTCAAAGAGAGGTTCTGCCGAACCTGCCCTATTTAAAGCACTTTCACCTGATCGTAAACCAAAACTATCACTAAAGTTAACAAATTCAAATCATCATCATCCTCACCATACTTCAATCTCTTCAGATGCAAAACTTGAACAAGAGGCAATTATGTCACTAATTTCACTTTCATCACCAGTTAAATATAACGCTTCAGCATCTCCATCTCCTCCTTCTCGCTCTTCTTCATCTTTATTCGCCGCTGCTGCAGCCATTTCTGCATCGCCAACTAAATTACCTCCAATTCAATCGCAAAATTATCAATTGATGCAACCTCCTAAATTACCATTTCAAGATAACTCTTCAAAATTAAAATCACAAACAATAGATCACGATGATTTAATGAGTACCGATGATGAAACTGATTTAGAAAATGATAATGAAGATCGTCATCATAATTTAAAAAATATTAAATTACCTCCATTACCCGCTCAACAACCATCAACTGGAAGTAACAGTTTACGTTCAAGTTTTAGCCATAGTAGAAATAGTAGTGCTGGATTACAAGGTTTAGGACTGTCGGGTGTGGGTAAATTATTACCAGCTGGTGCTATTACTACTAATATAAATAACGATAACAATGACGATGATGATGATGATGATGATAGAACGGCTAGTGATTATTCTGTTTAATTTGCTTTTTTTTGTTTGTTTGTCTTTTTATCCCTTCCCCTCTTTACAATTGGTTTGGTCCAACCTGGTTTTGCTACTTAATTATTCTTTGCTTATATGTTCTCTCAATGGACATTTTTCTTTCTTTCTTTCTTTCAATTTTGGACTGATTGTTCTACCGCATGTATTATCGACCAAAGTTTTATTTACATTCTTTTCTTTTGTATATATACTACTTCTATATTCCTCTATCGATACGTCAATACTTTTCTCATACATCTATACTATACGTTTTTTTTATTATTATTCTTTATTTTACCTCTCATTACTATTACTATTCTTCTTTTCCTTTTTGGCTCCCCTTATTTCTATATATATATCTATGAATATTTCGCCCATATTTATCTGTCATATCTATAAAGTAACTAAACCCATGTGGGTGTGGTGTCGTAGTAGTAAAAGAAATCTTTTGAACCGCACAAATTTCAAATTTTTTGTGTTTTTTTTAATAAAAAAAAGACGAAAAAAAGAAATTTGTTGCAACTGCCGCAAAGTGCAATAAATTTAAGTGATTTTTCTTTGTGTATGTTTTATTCGTTTGTCTAGTTGAATGGAGTTGAATATATATGATCAATTGATAAATATAAATAGAAAAAGATACTATGAGAGACGTTGTGAAACCCTTCCTTACGCATCATGAAGATTTAGTCTTAGACGTGGCATATGACTACTATGGACGTCAATTGGCTACATGTTCAGCCGATCAACATATTAAGATATTTGACTTGGATCCAACAACTTCATCTTGGACATTAAACGATTCATTCAAAGCACATGATTCAACTATTGTTAAAGTTGATTTTGCCAATCCTGAGTTTGGACATTTACTACTATCTATATCATACGATAGAACATTAAAAATATGGGAAGAACAATTTGATGAACCTGTTGGATCAAGTAGAAGATGGAAAAGACTAGTTACATTGGCAGATTCTCATGGACCTTTGTACGATGCTTGTTTTGGACCAAGTTATTTAGGTTTAAGAGTTGGTACAATTGGATCCGATGGGAAATTACGTATATATGATTCATTAGATCCATCAAATTTAAGTAATTGGACACTTGTTCAAGAGATTGTTGTTTTAAAGAACCAAGTGGCTAGTCATTTACAAAGTGATTTTTCACTATCGTGGTGTCCATCGAGATTTTCATGTGAGAAATTGGTGGTTAGTGCTTTAGACCAGGCATATATTTATTATAAAGATGAAAATACAAATAAATTTGTTCTTTCGGAGATTTTACCTGAACATAAAGGTTTAATAAGATCTGTTTCATGGGCACCATCTATGGGTAGATCGTTTCATTTAATAGCTACCGCTTGTAAAGATGGGTTTGTTAGAATATTTAAAGTTGTTGAATTTACAGATGATACTACAAATGAAGTTGGTTTCAAAGTTGAACTGCTATCTAGTTTCAACGATCACAAGGGTGAAGTTTGGAAAGTCAGTTGGAATTTAACAGGTACTATACTAAGTAGTTGTGGTGATGATGGGTTGATTAGATTATACAAGGCAAATTATGCTAATAATTTCCAATGTATGAGTGTTATAAGTGCCGAAGCAGGTAACAAAGTGTAAAATTTGTACTCGATTTTAATAATATACATATATTAATTTAATATACAGTAAGGTATGTCTTATTAAAGACATTCATTTGTAATAAAGTTAATAACTTCATGAAATTTATCGTCTGGTATCACTTCAGAAACTTCATTCAACTCATTCAATTGATTCAATTGATTCTCAATATCTTTGAAATTATCCAATGTTTTATCGTTCAATTGGTTCAATTCACTGTATAACTTTTCATTTTGAGATTTAATACTATTCAACCTTTCATTCAAATTAGCAATAGCTTTCTCTTTTAAAGGTATCAGTTTATTCTCTACTCTTTCAACCGGCTTTAAATCTTGCACAAAGACAGGTTTCTCTTTATTCCTCTTTCGAAGTTTGGCCTCTTGTATCAATTCATCCAATTCGTCTAATTTACTCTTTAGATCGCGTTCTTTGTAAATTATATTGAACTGTTCAATAGATTTCTTATTCCAAAACTCAGTTATTTGTAACCGTATCTCTTCCAATGCTCTTGCATCTGTATATGGATAACATTCAACAAGTCTCTCCAGTGTAAGTTTCTTAATCGTTTGCTTAGCGGCGAATTCACTAGCTTTAGTTAAACCTTCATAACGGACTTTCTGTACGTTGTATATACTTGACGACTTGTCCTGTGTTGCATTCCTTGTTGTTGCAGTATCTCTATCCATCTTATCCTGTCATATATCATCCAATGATGTCAACTAAAAGTAAATTAAATCAGCTAAAAAGTAAATGTAAATTTATAAACAAAAGGGAAAACACGAAATTTTTAATTTCAAAACACAAAAAAATTATTAAATCGCCGATCGACGCGTCGAATTTGAATTTTTTTTGAATTTTTTTTTTTTTTTTATTTTTTTTAAAAAAAAATTTTCAAAAAAATTTTAATTTTTCATTTTTTTAAATTTAAATTTAAATCCTTTTTTGTTACTGTTTTTAATACTGTTTTTACCTGTCCTTTTTTTATTGGAGATTAGAACAGTCGGGGATATTAGAATGAGAATATTAGCAACAGCAGAAGACACAGGATCTTTGAAAGAGATCATCTGTACTAGGGGCACAGATACATCTAAGCAAGATGCTCCACAACCAGAATCAATCAAGAATTACTGTCAAGAGACAAGAGCTACCAAGATTCAGCAGTTTATTATTTATAAGGAGAAGTATTTAATTGTTACAAGATTGGGTGGATCGATTACTTTCTACGACTATGCCAATAGAGGAGAAGATGGTGATTTTGAACAATTGAAAAAATTTGAGAATTTATCAGAAAATGCAAAGGATAATTTTATCTCTTTATTTAATCACAATGATCATATATATGCAAGTACCGAATCTGGTAAAGTGACAATAATAAATTTATCAAAGAAAGGACAAAATTTAAATACAGTGATACCTTTAAATGTGAAGATTAATGGACCAATTTCAACATTTGTTGCTGATAGTTTAAAGAAAGATGTTTTCGCATATGGGGGTAAAGAAAATGATTTAAAAGTTATCAAGTTAGATGCTAAATCAGGTAAGATTGAATCTCTATTTAAGGCTAAGAATGTTCCAAATAGTAAATTAGATTTAAGAGAACCAATTTGGATATCAAAAATTTCATTTGCTACACAAGAAGATGATAAATCCAATCAATTTAAATTAATAACTGTGACGAAATATGGACAAGTTAGATCATACGATTCAAGTCATTCAAGAAGACCAATTTTAAGTTTTAAAATATCTGAAAAACCATTAAATACATTAATCAAAGTTAACGATACAGAAATTATATCATCTGATAACCATGTTAATACTGCAAAATATGATTTCCAAACTGGTAAATTACTTGGAAAATTCCAAGGTGCAGTTGGTTCAATTCAAGGAACAAATATTTTCAGAGAGGGTAACCTTATCGTTACTGGTGGTTTAGATAGATACGTTAGATGTTTTGATTTGGATACTAGAAATTGTGCTGTTAAAGTTTATATTGGTACTCAAATAAATGATGTCTTGATATTAGAAGACGATAAACCAACTGACGAAGACTTGGAAAAATTAAAACTTGCTGAAATTAAAAGGGAAAAGGAACAAAAGAGATTAGAAAGAGAAGCTAGAGATGAAGATGAAGAAAGTAGTGATGAAGAAGAATTATGGGCTAAACTTGAAGATACATTGACTGAAAAGAGAAAGAGAAGAAGATTACGTTAAATAGACTTTGTATAAAATTATTAATAATATTAAAAGAAATTATAAAATTTGAAAAAAAAAAAAAAACACTAATTTACATAAAACTTTTGGCAATTTTTTTATCATGACCTGATTTTCTATTATGGTTTGCTCTAGCAGACTTGTTTTTATTTTTATTAGCCTGTTGTTTCTTTGAATCGACAGTTTTGGGATCGGTAGTAGTAGTAGATGTATTGCGAGGTATATAACCACCTTTACGTTTATCGATATTATTATTATTGGTTCCATCATCATCTTCCTCAATTGGTTTCCTGTATTTTGTACTCTTTTTAATATTTGTATTTAAAGAAGTGTTAACATCGATGAATCTTTGATCTAGAACTTTAAATCTACGTGGATTCTTATCCAACATTCTAGCCCAACCTTCAATCTGTTCATCTGTCCAACTCAACTCTTTTTTCAATTGACTTCTATAGTTTGAATAACGTGATGTTCTAGACAAGGATTCAGGATCTGTCTTGTAAATTTGGAATAGTTTCAACTCAATTTTTTCCATATCTTGATCTTTATCTTTATTGATACTTTTATTTTCATCAAACTCTTCATCTGCCACGAAATCATTGTTTATTATTTTCTTCTTATCGTTAGTTAAAGTTCCTTTGGTTAACTCTTGATCGTTATAGGTATCATCAGGTTCATCTTCATCGGATTCGTATAATAGTCGTAAAGCATTTTCTAAAGTTTTCTTTTTTAATTCTTCGGCAGTTTCAACTGTCACTTTTGTATCTAACTTCTTCTTACCAAATTGAACCGATTCAATTGCTATATCGTTATTACTATACTTAGTTCTTCTCTGTTCTCTATCTTTCAACTCTTTATAGTCTTTAGTTTCATCAATTAATGAAGGATTTTCAAATAATTTATTAATGATTAACTCTGTATTACTATCATTATTGAATAGTAACATCTTACATTTTGAATCTGTCAACTGTGGGAAGAATTCTTTCAAACTTTGAATCTTAACTGGATCGAATTCTTTAGGTGATGTTGATTTTTTAATATTCTGTCTCTTCATAAATGATAAACTATCTAAAAGATCAGGGTTTAAATCTTGAAATTTCTTAGAAAGTATAATCTTAGCCACCAATGGGAATAATTTTACAAGTTGAGTCTTGTTGTTTAAGTTTAATTCATTCTGTAATAATTTAGCAATCTTTGTTGAAGGTAAACTAATTAATGAAACTAACATTATTTCAAAACATGACTTGGAATGTAATGATTCACCTCTATTGTATAAAGTTTCTAAAGTTTGAATCCAATGTCCATTGACAAATCTTTCACAAAACTCGGTAGATCCTGCACCTCTACTACTCTTCACATTGATACTACGTTGCTTTGTACTACTGGATGCCTTTTTATTCTTTTGACCCAAAAGCATACTCAAAGTTTCTAAATCAATCTTATTAAATTTAGTCTCACTAATTATATTCTGTAAATAATCATGAACCAATTTAATCAAAGAAATATCATCAGATTTAGAATTTAAAGATGATTTAATAGTACCTTCTACCAATTTCTTAACAATATTAATATTTATCAAAGACTGATTAACAGATATATTCTCATATGCCAACTTCAAATAAACTTTACAAAAATTCCAAATTGAATCCCCAGTTATCTTTAAATTAATTAAATTATAACTCTTAATGAACTGAAACACAACAAGCTTTAATAATTTTTGATTCTTAACAATATCGGGGTTAATAGCACCTAATGAAAAAATCTTTGTAGACTCTTCACTTGTCTCATATAAATAACCTTTCATAAAGATACTCAACTGTTGCTGACTTTTAACCGATAACTTCATATCTCTACTTGAAGTTATAATTATTAACTTCTTAAACAAATCGATATAATCTTCCAACAAGTGTTGAAATATAACTGGATCTTTATCTATCAAACTAGACCTTAACTTGAATGGTGGGAAAGCCACTATAGGTATATTAATAACCCTAACCCCATCCTCATCATCAAACCCAAATCTATCACTCATATCACACTGAGAAAATATAACAAGACAAATAAATCCTTAACTCCCTCCCCTTCCCCTTTAAACAAAGAAGAAGAAAAGGCAAAACTTTTCGTCTTTTTTATTCATAAAGAAATCCCACAATAAAAAAATGCAAAAAACAAATCGACGCCCTTTGAGTCGATCGACGTTTTCAACAACAGAAAATTTTTTAAAAAAAACAAAAAAAATTTCGTCCTCAAAAAAAACAAAAAAGGAGCCCCTTAAATTTTGACGATTTGTAACGTTTTTTTTTTTTTTTCTTTTTTTTTTGTTTTGTTTTGTTTTTGTTTTGTTTAATTTTAAGAAGGGATAATCTGTTGATTTAGAGTATATTATTATTATCATTTATAGTAACGGTAGTATTTGATTTATATTGGTGTTTTGTTTTGTTTTGTTTTGGAGTTTTTTTTTGTTTTTTTGTCGTTGGGTTTCCATATACATTCCTTTGTTATAAATCTTGTCTTGTATAATGGCATCTTCAAAAGATAGTGTGAATGCTACTCAGTTTAATAAGGAAAGTTTAAAGATTCGTACAACACAGTCACAGGTTAGAAATTCATCAAGTGCTAGTCCATTGTCAAAAGTAATTGCAAATGTTGATCATTCAATAACAGCAGCTCAACAACCATCAGAGTCTAAACTTTCATTAGCTTTTAAGAAAGTTGCCGAACAACATCAAGATCCACATGAGCATAATTTTTTCGTTCAAGATGAAGAAATTTTAAAAGAAGTTAATGAAAAATTGACAAATTTAAAAGACGATGACTTGATTAAAGGTTCATCACCATCAGGTAGTAATGAATTATTTTCAATATCTGCAGTTAAGAGGTTATCAATATCTGAAGATGTTAAAGATAGTGATGATATTGCAGCAAGTTCTGCTTTATATAAGGATCATAATATTCATCAGATAGATCCAGAAGATGAAAATTCAGATTCAGATGCAGAGATTGATCCAAATAATGAAGAAGATAAAGAAGATTATATTCCAGGTGGATATCATCCTGCATATATTGGAGAAAGTTATAAAGATGAAAGATATTTATTGGTTAGAAAATTAGGTTGGGGACATTTTTCCACTGTTTGGTTGGCAAAAGATTTACAAGAGAATAGACACGTTGCAATGAAGATTGTAAGAAGTGCTAAAAATTATAGAGAAACTGCCATTGATGAAATTAAATTACTTTCTAAGATTAATCATACAGATCCTGAACATCCAGGTCATGCACATTTGATTAAACTTTTAGATTATTTTGATCATCAAGGTGAAAATGGTACACATATCTGTATGGTTTTTGAAGTTTTAGGTGAAAATTTATTAAGTTTAATAAGAAGGTATAAGCATAAAGGTTTACCTGTTAAATTTGTTAAACAAATTGCCAAACAAATGTTATTAGCAGCAGATTTTTTACATAGACAATGTGGTATAATTCATACAGATATTAAACCTGAAAATATACTGTTGGAGATTGAAGATGTTGAAAAATTGGTTAAATATTTAGAAGATTCACAAAAGGAGAGACGTTTATTAAGACGTGTATCAACTAAAATTAAGAATGGTACATATGATCCAAATTCAGAACCAATTCATGTCGCATTAGAAGAATCATCAACGTTACCATTTAGGAAGAGTAGATATACAAGAAGACAAACAATTATAACAGGTTCTCAACCATTGCCATCACCATTAAGATCAAGATCAAATTCATTGTTTATATCTCCATTACAGTCATTAAATAGTTTTACTGGGAATTCAACAGTTAGTATTCCATCAATTTCTTCAAGTAGAATTCCACCACCTTCATATGTTGATTTACAAAGTTTAATGGCTAAGAGTATTAATGATCGTGCTGTATTTTCATTAGATGCACCAAAAGATGAAGAACTTGAAGAGGATGATTTAATTAAAGTTAAAATTGCAGATTTGGGTAATGCATGTTGGATTTATAGACATTTTACAGATGATATTCAAACAAGACAATATAGAGCACCAGAAGTTATACTAGGTTCAAATTGGGGTTGTTCATCAGATATTTGGTCTATTGGTTGTTTAATTTTTGAATTATTAACTGGTGATTATTTATTTGATCCAACTGAAGGTCCAACTTTTAATAAAAATGATGATCATTTGGCTCAAATAATTGAATTAATTGGTATAATTCCTAAAAAAGTTATTGAACAAGGTTATAACTCTAAAAGATACTTTCATTCGGATTTGAAAACTTTAAGACAGATTAAGAATTTAAAACCATGGCATTTAGAGAATGTCTTGATGGAAAAATATAGATTTAGTGAAACTGATTCCCATGAAATTAGTGATTTCTTAGAAGGAATGTTAGTTACTGATCCAAAGTTAAGAATGGATGCAGCCGGTTTATCAAATCATTTCTGGTTAAACGATTGTCATATAGATGGTTATATCGATAGAGAACCTGGAACTAGAGGTGAAGACATTGGTGCCGGTTGGTATAAAGAGATTAAAAGAACTCATAAGTGATTTTTTTTTCTTTGTCTCCTGTAATGTCCTATTCCCTTCATTTCTCCTTATCGCTGTAATATTTCGTCCCTGTATTATGTATATATATTCAAATGAATATGTAATAATTTTGTAACTTAATGAAAAAAAAAATGAAAAAAAAAATTAAACGAAAAGCGGCTTTAACGTTGAAGGCCACGCGTAAAAAATTCGATCAATTGAAAATTTTGTATTTTTTTTTTGTATTGGACAACATTCCTTCCCCCTTTTATTGTTTTATTGACAAAAATTAGTGGTGTTTGAAGTAGTTGGAAATGTCTGAATTTGAGAGTCTTTGTCTCGGTGAACTCGTTGTGCAGATACATCGTTTATTACAAGGTGAAAGTGCAGAGTTAACAAGTGCTCTGTTTGTATTGGGGACACAATTGAGAGAACCATCGAATAGAATCAATGTCGATTTTATAGGATTACAATTACCACTGTTGGATTTATTGACTGATAAGTTGAGTAGATCCAGTTATGATGAAGAGCTTGTTAAAAATATACTTAGAGTGTTGACTAATGCTGTTGCCGATACCGATTCAAATAGATTGGCAGTTATTAATTTCAATAGATCGTTAGAGCTATTTGGTCTACTGTTGAAGAGTATTAAAAGTGATAGCCCAATTGGGTTTATTTTCTACTTTTTGGATAATTTGGTCGTTGATAATGAAGTCAGTTGTAAATTTATCAAAAATTTCAATGGTGGTAGTTACATCTCTTCGTTGATATCATGTTTAAATGAAGAACAAAGGGATGTTATATTAGATACTATTGATGAGTTGATTAGAGATGGGGTTGATGAAAATACCATTAGTATCGGTGATATAAACCATCTTATTGGTGATATTGTATTGATGATTGAGGATGATGATGTTGAGGTTGAAGTTTCGATATTACAGTCAATAACGACATCGGGTAATGTTGACTTGCAAAACAACCAAGAAGGCGTCAAGAGACTATTGGAATTGTTGTTGAGCAACAAGGTCGATTCAGATGAGCTAGTTTCGTCGATATTTTCCATTATTATGCTGTTATCGTTTAATCAAACGAATCTAAACGATGATTTAACAATGTATATTTCATATCTAAACAGCGATAATATTCATGTCAAGTCGTTGTCCATGGTTATTTTGGGGAACTATATTACATCTGAATCATGCAAGTTGAAATTGATTGATTTACTAAAATTACACAATATATCAATCGGTAAACTACTGTCCAATTTGACAAGTATTGATACCGAGTATGACTGTTTACATTCAATCTACTTGTTAAATAAACTAATTAACGATAAACAGGTCTTAATGAGTTTCCAAACAGATTCTAAAGATTTACTCGGTGAGTACTTGAAGCATTTGGAAAGATTGGTGGAGAATACAACTGTGCAAAGTATTCATAAGCAATTACTCATTTTACAACTAACATTTTTAAACAAACTGATTTCAAGTTGCCAGTTGAATAATATCCAACTAATTTCATCTCAATTTGAATCGATATTGAAATTTATTGAATTTAGTGAAACCGTTGAATTTAACGATAGTGACTACAAGCAACAATTTGAATTGATACTATATGGACTAATAAGTTATACGATTACTAGTAACGGTAGTAGCGAAGATTTAATGCAATTAATTGAAAAGGCATTCAAACAGGAAGAACAAGAAAAAGACAAGGGGTTACAAGGTGATAAACCGGTTGAGTTCTCGTACATTTTTGAGAAATTTAAATCTATTGGATTAATTCTAAATACAAGTAAATTACCACTAACTGAAATGATTAATGAAAACTGGTTTCAAATAATATTTAAAGAAATGGAAACTGTCTATATGAATGTTGTAAAGCAAAAGGAACAACAGCAGCAACCAATTGACAACAAGAGATCAATTGATATGTTGATAAATAATTTCAAATTTATATGTGGGAAGATATTACAACTTTGTAATAATGAATCATTGAAAAATAAGTGTGAATTGATACTAAACTCAAGTTAATTTCTTTGAATCGATCAATTCAACTTCTGCAAAGATACCCAAATACCAAACCAAGTGATACTCATCCTGTTTACCAAGCATCCAAGTTTCTAACAATTGATTATAAATGATGAAGTAATAAATACCAAAACCTGTAAAAATATGCCACCAACCATGACCTTCAGTTAAGAAACCCAATGGGATACCTAGATAGTTTCTTCTAATATCATTTAAATTTGAACAAAACACGAAATCCATATTCCAAATGAAAAATCCAAATATAAATAGCGAAAATGCCAATATCAACATCTTATAAATTAACTTCTTTGCCTTTTCATCGGTGACAATTTGACGACAGACACTTGTTGTCTTATAAATAACACCAAAATTCAAAATCGCATAATAAAACTGATGGAACTCAGGATCTCTATACACAAAGATATAAATATACGTGAATAAAACAGTTGTTATAAAAGTACCAACTGCCCACATTAATTTAGTCTTTCTTGATTTATCCCAACCAAATATATATCCAAATGGTAAAGCAGTGACATAAACCATTGGTAACTCATCCATCAACTGATACTCATAAAGCAATGTCATATGAAACAAAAATGATCCAACACCAACTGAGGCAAACCCAATTGAAACAAATATATATAGTGATCCAAACTTATTCTTTATAGTTGAATATAAATGATGCATACCCAATGCTAAAAATAAAAAATTTGTAAAACTATTAACAAATTCAGCAATATATGGAGATATAATATAATTCTCTTCACACCAATCAATAGTGGCTGTCACTGGACCCCAATATCCAATATGTGATTCAGGTAAAACCGGTGAATATTCAATTAAAACCATTGTAATGTGGGGATACTTCCTCTATCTAAAAAAAAAATTAAAAATTAAAAACACAGACTCCCAACCCACTCAAAATGATTCAATGAATGAATAAATTAATAAATTAATGAATTATATACTATCTTTAAAATGTAGATATTGTAGTATAATTTTTGTATAAAATCCAATTGAATTGTTTAATTTGTCATTTAATCCAACAGGACAAGCCCATAAAACAAAAAATAAAATGAAATTCTTCGCCCAAATTTTTTTGTGTTTTTTTTTTTCTTTTTTTTTTTTGTGAAAATTCCCGCTCGGGCCGGGGTGGGGGAGGAAGAGGAGAGCATTGGGCTGAAGTCACGTGGTGTGTTTTTAGTACAAATTTATTGTTGTAATAAGCAGAAGTTTATTTTATTTATTTAAAGAGATAAAAGAAAAAGACTGTGATGGAGGGGGGTAGTGGGTATTGTAAACTAGTTAGGTGTGTTTTTTTTCAAATGGTGGGTTTGTTATGCTGTTGCTGTGTTTATCTTTTCTTTCGATCAATCTAACTTCAAATGGTATACCAAATTTCCAGATTAATTTATACTGGTCCTGTTTATTTTCAAACCAAATTTTCAACAGCATGTTGTAAATTATGAAGTGGAATATACCTAAGGATGTTAAGATATGCCACCAACCATGGCCTTCTAAGATTAAAGCACCAAGTGGTAAGCCAACTAATCTTCTTAGTTGGATTAACTTATTACAGTAAATTGTATCTAAATTCCAAATCAAGAATCCAATTAAAAATTCAAACAGTGAGAATGAAACAAGTTTAAACATAAATTTTCTAACTTTGTCATCTTTAACATATTTTTTAACTAAAAAAATTGACTTGAAAATAATGGAGAAATTTAAAATTGCATATGAAACTTGATGTAATTCAGGATTTTGATACACTGAGCAATAAATGAATGTTAATACTGAAATAAGAATCAAAGTTAAAGTGTAAATTATCCATTTACCCATTTTGTTTAGTTCAATTGAAAAAATATATGCAAATGGTAATGCAGTAACATAAATCATTGGTAATTCATCCAATAGTTGAAACTCATATTTTAAAGTCATATGAAATAACCATGATCCAATACCAACTATACACATGCCAATCGAACAAAAGATGAATATTAATCCATGTTTATCAACGATGGAAGAATATAATAGTCTCAGCGATAAAAAGTAAAATGATAAATTTGTAATTGAGTTAACCAACTCTGCAAAAAATGGAGATATAACATAATTCTCTTCACACCAATCAATAGTTGAAGTCACTGGACCCCAGTACCCATCATCTAATTTAGGTTCTCCATACTGGTAAATAGATAGTAAATGTAAAAAATTTGACATTTTGTATTGTAATTTATTGAGGGGGGGAAGGTTTTCAAAAAGAGTAAAGTGGAAGTCGTTTTAGTAGGAAATATTGTTAAACGATTGCTATTTAAATAAACGATCGTTTAAAAATCAGTTCACTATTTCTTAATCGTCTATACCGTGTATATATAGAATATATGCAATAGTCTATACTTATCTAAACAAAAGTCTATAAAGAACAAAGTGATATAAAGTGAATTTTGTTAATTCCAAAGGGGAAAGGCTTTAATTCTTTGTCTTTCATTACTTCCACTTATCCCTTTACATTTACATTTACTTATACTACAATATATATATATATATATATATATATATATACTCATATATATACATACTCATATATATACATACTTGATATCACACTGTTATACTTATACACTTATACACATACACACTTTAACTATACGAAGGAGATCATTTGTTAATAAGGGCAAATGTCAATTTAATGAGTCGATCGATCCACAATACGACTATCGACGTTAAATTTTGTGAATTTTAATTTTTTTTGTCTTTTAAAAGAATTTTTCTTTTTCTTTTTCTTTTTTAGTACTTTTGTTGTTATTGTTCTTTATAAAGGGATAGTGCAAGAAGAACTATAGAATGGTCGACCTACCAACAGCAGCAGAGAGGTTACAGAAACTTCGACACTTAAAGAGTTTGAAGAATTCATCTAGAATAGAGAATAAGAAACAGTTGTATAAAGAGTATGAAAGACAAAAGACTGATTTGAAATTATTAGAGAGATTGAATGATAAGCAGGATAAAGCAGAGAAAGAATTGGGTAAAATGGATATGGAGTTGAAAGGTATTGACTATGATAGATTAAAAAATTTAAATTATACTATACAGGACGATGAAAGTTGGAATGAAAAATTAGTTAAGGATAAGAAAGATGCCAGTTTGAAAGAGTTTCAAAATTATAAGCAGTTGGCAGAGTCTACTTATTTGAAGAATTTACAGAAAACCACAAAGATAAGTTTACAAGACTACGAGTTACAGAAAGAGTTGTATCAGAGTTTGAAATCAAGTGGAGATAGCGAAGAATTGATAATATCCAAGTTGACTGATAAATCCAAGTTGAATCAATTGGTTAAAGATTTGAAAGATAAAGATTTGAAATCATTTAATAAGCGTGTTACTGATAAAGAAGATGGTGATGATACAGGTATTGGTCATATCAATGATAAAAATAAACAGTTTAATGATAAATTGAATAGACATTACAACAAGTATTTGTCTAATTTAAAAGAAGATATTAATAGAGGTAGTTCTATATAAAATTTCAAGAAAGTGTTGAACTAGCCAAACTTTTGAACGTATTTGGTATTATCACTTCAGCCATTAGACGAGCAATATTGTCAGAAGTATCAACAGAGTTCATTTTAACGCGTTGTCTTTTAACTTGTTGTCGTATTGCCTTGTATATCATTTCAATCGCTTCAGGTATTTGCATGTGTCTATTCATGTCTAATGAGTCATGATGATCTCCACATAGATTAATGAATGATGTAGCAATTTTCATAAGATGTAGTACATCGTTAATGAATTTTGCAGAACGCCATCCTTCGAAAAGTCCATAGTATTCAGCTTCAGTTTTTTGTAATAGTGTTGATTCTCTTTGAGTACCCCAACTTATAATGTTATTGTTTAATTTAAGTATATGGCCAGATTGGAATCTTCTCTCACCAGGTGGAAAACTAGAGTTACCATATGCAGTAAGGGTGTATTTGATATTATCAGGATAAATTGAAAGTTTACCATTTGGATAATAATAATCAACTTCTTCCATATTTATTGGATTAACTTGTCTACTGTATCTCAATCCTTTATTTTTAGTTTGAATAACATACTGTGATAATTTTAATAGACATGTCCAATGGGTTAATCTTGGCTTTAACTGATGTCTTGCTAACAATGAGATTGGGAGTGATAAATCAAATCTAACCGTTTGTGTTAAAAACAGTAAAGTATTTAGAATTGATCTGTATAGAGTTGCTCCTTTTTCACTCAACAGTGGTGTATATCGAGAATCTAAATCAGCAGTAAATTCAAGTGGAGATGAAATTATTTTATAACTTTGCATTATATTGTATTTTTTCTGGAATCGATCTATATAATCTTCCATAGTAATTTTAAATGTGTTTTTCTTCAGATGTTGCAATGAGACACCCATAAATAACTTTGGAAATTCCGTAATTTTCAAACTAAAGTGTTTACTCAACATTTTTTCTAAATTAACTGTATCATCTTTCGATTTAGTTGAAATTAAGAAATTATCTGAATTTAAAACTATTAAACATTTATGACTATAAAAGAAGTTTGGCATCACTTCTTTAATACCGTGCGATTCTAATATATCATGCACTTTTCTGTACCATAAAGAAGCACTTTGTCTTAAGCCAATAATTGTTTTATTCAATTTCCAATAGTGATTAGGTGGATTATCTGTTCCCTTTGGTGGTTTTAAATAGACTGGAGAATCAAGTTCACACTGGAAAAATGCATTCATAGCATCCATACGTGTCAATCTCCAATTATTTGTAGCTGTAATAGACAATGCAAGTCTTAAAAGATCGTACTGTAAAGGTAATGAACATGTAGACATACTATACTCATCATCTAAAGGTTTAGTAGATCCTCCTTGGGCCATAATAGTTGCTCTGTAAGGTTGACTTTTGAGTTCATTTTCATAAGAGAAGATCCATTTTGATTTCACTATTTCTGCATCATCAGGAATGTCTTTAATATGAACAAGGTCGTATACGTCAAAGTGATTCAATCTAGAAATCTCTCTATCCATTGAAGCTTCCCAAATAGATGACTTTAAAGCTTCACTAGCCGATCTTGGAATTGGGATTTCAATATCAGTTTTTTGTTCAGGCTTAGACTCTGGTTTGGCCAAACGAGTAACAGTTCCTTTCTCTATAGAGTCTTTCAATTGACATTTCAAGATCTGTGAATCTGTCTGACTGAAAAATACTGGATTTTCACTATACTTGTATCCCTTTAAAAACTTTTCAATATCGTAACGAGATAAATCTTTCAATATTGTACAATTCTTATAAAAATTTGTTTTGTAGTAATTCTTTTTAATATATTTCCCCTCTTTTGGAAATCCATAAACATAATTATTTGAGTTGACACCCAAGTTATTAGTTTGGAAAATCTTATCAACTAACCTATAAAATCTTGCCGATTTGTTCATTATTGCAAACAACTCATAGTCACTTAAATCGTCATAGAGATCGTATAAATCAGAATCAAAAAATTCATCTATACAGCTACGAAGAAATTTTCCCAGTTCAATTGAATCTTGATCATCAAATGAAGTTCTTTCGAAAAATTTTGCATAATTGAAATCACAACTGAATGATTTAATTGCCATCTTAGCTACAATATCAAGGAAATGGAACCAACTGTATAGACTTGGATGCTTACCATCTTTGGTATATGTTTCCATTTCTTCATACATTGACTCTAGAGCATCCCGTAGTTCATCACTTTCAATATATAACCTTGGACGTGCCTTCATTGTTGATATTCTATCTAATATACTCTATGAATCAAGAAAAAAAACACAAACACAATAAAATTACTTAAATCTTTAAATCGTTAAATTTTTAAATATTTTTTTTTTGAAAATCGAAAACTGAAAAATTCAAGTGAATTTGTGGCTCTACCGGTGAAGGTTGAAATGTAAACAATGGAAATGTGACATCCATTGTAAAGACTATTCTGATGAGTATAAGCCGTATATATATATATATGACTCGATCTTTTACTATAATGTCTCACTAACAATAGATATTGGATGACAACTAAGCACTAGATATTAGATCCTCACCAGATAGAATAATAAAAGCAACAATGAATCAACTAGGCAGCTTGTTGGGATCTTACTATTTAGATATCCCTATTTCTATTATAATCTTAAGGCATTATTTGATTAAGTAATTTAAGTAATATTACATTGCATGAATTAGATAATAACTTATGTAACTAAGTTACATATTATAGTCTGAGAAAAGGATGTTACCCATTTAAGGAAATATATCACCAACTGACATAATTGCATCTATCGTTCAATTTTCAATTCGAATTGTTTTGATCCAATTTCAGTTGATATAGTCCTTCATACGTATTTGACATGAAAGTTATTTTCACGATCTGATATATAGTTGCTAATTTTAGTTGAAATCGGTACATAAGGAGCTATATTGCCATCTTTTATAAACTTATTTTTGTTCATTATCCTCAGATCCATTTCAGGAGGTTGATGAAAGCCTTTATTCTTATAACTGGGTCTAGGATAGTTTACTTCGAAGCCGAGAGGAACGTATCAATCGATTGAGTCATTCTATAACATTTGTATCGTCCTTCCTTAATTGGTAGGATAGTGAATGTGATACGCTTTAATGACTGCTCTAAACCATTCATTGAGTCTATCAATTTAGATTCCATCCTCAATACAGCTTGATAAATTAAATACTATCATTACAAAACGATACTACTATACAAGTAATTAATCAATCTCTATATAAATAAATCATCAAAGAATACTGTAAGAATTAACAAGTTGAAATATCAGCTTGTTGTAATTGTATTCAAGATACATCGGCACAACAATTCTAATATCTAACAACCTTCCTAATTACTCTAAAATACCAACCAATTGTAATATCTTCTCTAGTAATATCTTCTCTATTAAACAGTTAATTACGAAATATATGAAACGTCTCTCATTAAAATATATGTAAACAATATTACATAATCGATTACGTGATATTAAGACAAGTGGCTTAATCTAACGTAATATTGAAATATTATAATCGATAATTCTATTATATAAGTCTAAATGAGTCTAAATATGACTATATAGAAGTTATATAAAATATATAAAGTAGGGAAAATGTCTTTTATGTCAGATATATCTTTATTGACAATCGATGTTAAGTATCATGTTATTAATCGTATGATTGATAAAGAAGGTTATAGTTTCCAATTTTATCCTTCTTTGACAAGTTGTTCTTTTCAAAAGGAATCGATATTCCGTTTATCCTTTGATTACCTAAATCTACAATTTATTGAATTCGTACACGAGTCAATTACATAATCATGTTTTTCATGCTTATGTAATCTTACACCGCCCTTAATAAAGTCGTGTAGCAACAACAAAATCAAAAATAGTCGTGTACTTATACCAAAACAAATATATATAGCATAATTACTTACATAATCAAAAATACAATTTAAATATGACATAATCATTTATGTAATCAAAAGGGCGAGAGAACAAAATTTTTTTTTTGTTTGTTCGGCGGTGGGCTCCATTTTTTTGTTTTTGTTTTGAACGATTTTATTAAAAAATTGACAATTTTAATGTACTTCATATTGGTATAGGTTCTTTTGTATTCTTGATTAAGTCAATTGGAATTTTGGTTAGTTTCAATAACCTCTTTTGAATATGTCTGATCAACAAGAAGAGATAAAATCAATTCAAGAAGATTCAACTTCAAAGAAGAATCAATTTATTGATAATTCTGCTGATGAAAGTGATGAAGATTCACCAGTAGTTGATTCATCTGAAGAAGATGAAGATGAAGATGATGATGAAGAAGCAATTAGAAAAGTTAGAGAAGGTTTTATTGTTGACGATGAAGAAGAAAATACAAGTGATAATAATGATAAAAAACGTAAGAAGCATAAAAAGAGAAGAAGAGAAACTGTTAAAAAATTAGAACAAGATGAAGATGAAGATGAATTGGACGAAGATGATTTAGAATTATTAAGAGAAAATTCAGGTGCTTTACCTTTACATCTTGCAGAAAAGAGTAAATTTAAAAGATTAAAGAGAGGTGGATTAGATGAAGATGATTCAAGTTCTAAAAAAAATAAAGGATTAACTGATATGTTTTCAGATGAAGAGATTCAAGATGATGATGATGATGATCAAGCAGACAATAGAAGAAATCAAAGTGATCAAGATGATCAAGAAGATGACGATGAAGATGATCTATTAAGTGCTTCAAAAACTTTAAAAAAGAAGAAACAACAACAGCAACAACAACAACTTGATGTTCAAGGTGAATTTGATGATTTTATTGAAGATGATGAATTTTCAGATGAAGATGAAGAAGATAAAGATGAAAGATTAGCAAGAATGAGATCTGCTAAGATTAAACAAAATAATTTTAACAATACACATTCTCAATTTGATCAAGATAAATTGGATGAATTATATGAAATTTTTGGTGATGGAGAAGAATATGGTTGGGCATTAGAAGCAGAAGAAGTTGAACAAAGTAAAACAAATGACCAAGATGATTCAGATGAAGTTGACGAAGATGGATATTCAATTTCTAAAAATAAACAAGCTCCAAAAGCTTTAAATGATGTTTTCGAATATGAAGAATTAAAAGAACATTTATTAACAGATAAAGATCAAGAAATTAGAATGACTGATATACCAGAACGTTATCAATCTTTACGTGAAGGTATAAATGAATACGATTTAGACGATGAAGAATTTGCCAATAAACAACAGTGGATTTCAGATACTTTATTTGAAGAAAAAAAATTAACATTTACAAATGAAAGAGAATATTTAATTGAACCATTTAAAAAATCTGTTGCTCAAATTGTTTATTTCATTTCAAAAGATAATTTAGAAGTTCCATCAATTTGGAGTTGTAGAAAAGATTATACTTTACATACATTTCGTGAAAATGGTCAACTTCGTGTTCAAAAATTATTAAATGAAAATGATTTATGGAGAATTGTTCAACTTGATATTGATTATCATGCAATGAGAGATAAGAAGAAGAGTATTGAAAAAATGTTTAAATCTTTAGATACTGTTGATTTATTATACGATGAATATATTGAAAATGCTAAAACAATTGTTGAATTACAAGATTTACAAGATTATATCTCATTTACTTATAGTTCAGATTTGAAAAATTTAGATACTTCAAACAAAGATTTAAAACAAAAATCACATTCTAAATATTCTATTTTTGAAAGAATTAAAAATGATGAAATTTATAAAGTTATTAAAGAAATTGGTATTGACTCTGAAAAATTCTCAGAAAATGTTTTCACAGATACTAAAATTTATTTAACTGATGATTACCATGAAAAACCAATAGATTTAATTTCTAATATTGTTTCAAATGGTTCATATTTTAATTCAATTGATAAAGCAACTAATGCAGTTAAACATATGTTTTCAGAACAATTGATTCATAATCCAAAATTAAGAACTTTATTAAGAATAACTTTCCAAAACTATGCATTAATTGATATTGAATTAACCGAAAAGGGTAAGATTAAAATTACCGATTCTTCACCATATTTTGATTTCAAATATGCAATCAATAGAAAGACAGATTCTTTTATTTATAAACCAGATTTATTTTTAAGAATGTTAGAAGCTGAATCTTTAGGTTACGTTAATGTTAAAATTAGTTTGAAAAATGCATATGAAAGTTTCAAAAATCGTTTATTTTCATTTTTATCATCTGATGGTACATCAGATATTGGTAATGCATGGAATCAATTGAGAAGTGACTGTTTAAATATTGCAATGAAAAAATTAATACCAATTATTTCATTAGATGTTAAAGAAAAACTTAGATCAGTTAGTGAAAGAGCATTATTTTTCGAAATTAGAGAACATTTCATGAATAAAGTTGATCAAGCTCCTTATCATCCATTACCAAATTCAAAAGGTACAATTCCAAAAGTTTTATCATTATCAAATGGTGATGCTCAAAGAGATTCTGCCGTTTTAGCAATTGCAATGGATTTCGATGGATCAATTGTTGAACATATTAAATTTGAAGATAATTATAAACAAGCTGAATTTGAAAAACAACTTGTTGATTTAGTCAATAGATTTAAACCTGAAGTTATTGCAATTTCAGGTTATAATGTTCAAGTTTCATTTTTACACAAACGTGTTGAAGAAATTGTTAAAAATCATAGTTTAAAAATTGAAATTGATGATCAAGATGATGCATATTCAACAAATGATGATAATATTCCAGTGATATACGTTATTAATGAAACTGCAAGATTATTTGAACATTCTGATAGAGCAGAAAAAGAATTTAGTGATAAACCTGTTGTTGCTAAATTTGCCATTGGTATTGCAAGATTTGTTCAAAGTCCATTATTAGAATATATATCACTTGGTGATTCAATAACTTCAATTTCAATTCATAAACATCAAAACCTATTATCAGAAGATAAAATTAGGAAAGCAGTTGATTCGATATTTGTTGATGTTCAATGTTTAGTTGGTATTAAGATTAATGATGCTATTAGATCACCATATTTATCAAATGCTTTACAATATATTTCCGGTTTAGGACCAAGAAAGGCAACCAGTTTAATTAAAAATATTGAAACAAGCGGAGGTTCATTATTAAGAAGAGATGATTTAATTTTGAAAGGTTTAACAACTAAAAATATTTTCTTAAATTGTGCACCATTCATTGAATTACCAGTTCCTGATAGACACGATAAAGATGTTGAATTATTAGATGCAACAAGAATTCATCCTGAAGATTATGAATTAGCTAGAAAAATGGCTAGTGATGCATTAGATTTAACTGAAGAAGAAAAGGAAGAATTAGAACAAGAAGAAGGTGGTGTTGTTTCTAAATTATATGAAGAAGGTTCTGAAAAATTGGATGATTTATTATTAGAAGGTTATGCCGATCAATTAGAAGAACATGGTCATAAAAAGAGAGCAACATTAGAATTAATTAAAGAAGAATTACAAAATAACTATGAAGAATTAAGAAAATCTTTCCATATCTTGAGTGAAGATGAAATTTTCCAACTGTTAACATCAGAAACTAAAGAATCATTCCAAAGAGGTTTAATGATTCCAGTTATAATTCAAAGAGTTGATAACAGATTCTTATTAACAATATCACAATCAGGAGTTATTGGTAATATATCAAGAGCAAATATTTTCCAATATGGTGACAATACAAATATTTTAAATAAATTCCAACCTGGACAAGCAATTCAAGCAGTTATTAAGAATGTTGACTATTCAAATTTCAAAGTTGAATTATCAATTTTGAATGAAGATTTACAAAGGGCAAGTAATTTGAAGAGTAACAAGATTGAAAAATTTGCTGATCAATGGGACTTTGAATCTGAAAATAAAGATTTACAAAAAGATATCGATGCTGAAAATAAAGATAATAATTCTAAAAGATTCTTAAAGCATCCATATTTCCGTAATTTCAATTCAAAACAAGCAGAAGAATATTTAGCATCAAAATCAAATGGAGAATATATAATTAGACCATCATCAAAAGGAATTGATCATTTAACAATAACATGGAAAATTGAAAATCAACTATTTCAACATATCGATGTTATTGAACATAATAAACCAAATGAATTTACACTTGGTAAAATTTTACAAGTTGGAAATTTTAAGTATCACGATTTAGATGAATTAATTGTTTCACACATAAATAATTTATACTTAAAAGTGGAAGAAATTAAAAATCATGAAAAATTCAAGAATGAACCATTACAAGATACTAAAAATTGGTTAATTAGATATTCCAAAGCAAATAAAAATAGATCATGTTACTGTTTCTGTTTCAATCATAAATCACCAGGTTGGTTCTTTTTATTATTTAAACTGAATGAACAAAATGATAAAATTTATACTTGGAACATTAAAGTTTTACCAAATGGTTATCAATTACATGGTAATTTATATCCTGATATGATTCATTTAAGTAATGGTTTCAAGAAATTATTACAAAATCAAATGAGCCAAGCTAAAATTGGTTATAACAATGGTGGATACAACAGATACTAGTTATCATAATCTGTATCCCCCTTTCCCCCTCCTCCTCCTCCTTCGAACTGTGTTTTTATATTTGTGTTTTTAACTCTGTTTTGTATAAAAAAAAAAAATAATCAAAAAAGTATATTATAATAAAAGTAAAAGTAAAAGTAAAAAGATGGAAAAGGTCAACTCTCATTTGGAACCAATAATTTATTGGTAATTAAAACATTTGCAATATAATAATTTTCCTCTCTTATTCTGCAAATCAATAAAATTAGGTAAACCGGACCCATAATAAACAGCAAATACCAAGAGTGAGTTAACATTGCCAAACCAATCAATTCAGGTAAAATATTTAAGAAATAATTTGGATGCTTAATAAAGTCAAACAATGGATGCTTAATTAATGGATGATCTTTAGCAATCATTAACTTAACTGTCCAGTATTTACCTAAGATTTTAGAAACCCAAGCCAACATGAATAACCCAAACAAATTTAAAATCAACCCAATTTTACAATAATTATCAAATTTAAACTGAGAGACTGAATACTGATGGTAGTAATTTAGTAAACTTAGTAAGTACCATATAAAATGGACAAAGATTAAACAATTTGTAATAATTTTACCCTTTTCATACCCACCATTTGCCAATATTTCACGTTCATTATTGATTGAAGCACGCATATAGTATAATCTAAAGATTAATAGGACAGGTAAATAGACATTTAAAAGTGTTATTGAAGGGTAAATCATTTTATCAAATAGACACTGATCTTCAAGATATAAGATCTAGAACACACAAAAGTAGATATATAAATATATATGAAATTCATTTAATTCACAATCTACCAATTAAAAGATAAATATAAATTTTGGGAAAATCAAATTAACACCAAAAACTTTTTCGGAATTGAAAAAAGAAAAAAAAAAAAGAGAAAAAGCAGAAAAATTAAATTGCAATTTCGGTTAATCGGTTACAAATAAAAAAATCATCTTCATAAATATACAATTAATTGAAGTATAATTATCTATATATCAATATATATACATATGTATATATACATACATATACACTTTTATATAATTATACAAATACATGCTTATAAATACAGATAAATACTGAAATAAATACTGAAATAAACAAAAAAATTAATGAAATAAATCAAGCGGAGATTTAAGAAATTTGAAGTCATCAAATTTTTTTTTGATGATTTTTATATGCCGCCGCCGACGGGAAATCTCTGCGCGCGAGCGCATTTTTTCCTTTGCATTATGTAATCTGCATTATGTAATCCGTATTATGTCATGAATTATGTAATATTTTCAGATTATATAATTGATTATGTCATATTTTTATTATTATGTCAGCGCTTATATAATTAAATGATTATGTAATTTATTTATATAAATTTTGTTTGTTTTCATTTGAGGAGGAAATGGTTTGTTTCATTTATTTATTTATTTGTTGTCCTTCTGTTTCCCCTTTTTTACTTGTTTTCATTCTTTGAATAGTTCATTGTTTGTGTTTATAGTAATGGTGTCAAGGGGGTTTAAAGTTTTCACTGCGTTGATTACAACTTTAACAGTCTTTTTGAATGTTTATATTTATACATATCCAAGTTTAAATTGTGAAAGTTGTAGTTGGAAGTATAGTTATAATTATAACTATGATGATTTATCAGATTTTGATAAGAAGCTTATATCGATACCTTATATAGGTGATTTATATGAGTATAGTTATTTGAGATATACTACTGGTGATAGTGGTGTTACCACCACTACCCCACCTGATATAAGACTGCTTGCAATTGGTGATCCACAAATCAATGGTAACTGGCCTTCAACTCCATACATTAAAAGACTGGATAATTTTGGTAATGATTACTATCTAGGGCATATCTACAATGTTTTAAAGAATAGATTACAACCAAATATAGTTGTTGGTATGGGAGATTTATTCTCATCTCAATGGATTGGAGATTCGGAATTTTATAATAGAACTAGAAGATATATGACTAGGTTATTTCCAAGACCAATTGAGCAAATTTATGGTGAATTAGACTTTTTAGATGAACATAAAGATATAAATTGGATGGAATTCCATGATTGGTTTAGAGAAAATTTAGCAAATGGTTATTTTAAAACAGATGAACCATATCACTATGAAGATATAGTTGATTGGACAGATTCAAATTTAAAAGATGAACCACTATTTATCAATATTACAGGTAATCATGATATTGGATATGGTGATACCACTTATCAACATATGGCTAGATGGAGAAGATTATTTGGTAAAGATAATTATTGGATTGAATTCAATAATAATAAATCATCCAAGTATAGAATTGTTGTTTTAAATTCATTGGCAGTTGATGGTCCATTGTTACAACCTGAATTTCAAGAATATACTTGGCAATTCATTGAAACTTTAGAAAAAAATTATTATAATGGTTCTACAATTTTATTAACCCATATACCAATGTATAAAAGGGAAGGTTTATGTATTGATGGACCAAAAGTTGAATATTATACAGAAGAAAATGTTAAACCTGATGCAAATTATAGAATTGGTTTATTAAAATCTGAAAATCATTTACAATATGAAACTTCTCAACGTATATTAAATGCAGTTTTCAAGAATTCATCATCTGGTATTATACTAACTGGTCATGATCATGAAGGTTGTGAAAATTACTATAATTTCAATTCAATCTCAAATTTATGGGAAGCTTCTAAGTCAATTGATTCAAATAAATACATTAAAGAAATTACTGTTAGATCAATAATGGGAGATTTCGATGGTAATTTAGGTTTAGTTACTGGGCATTTCAATAATTCAACAAATTTATGGGAATTTGATTATTCTTTATGTCCATTTATTGTTCAACATATTTGGTGGGCTGCTAAAATTGGTTCTATATTATCATTACTACTACTTCCTATTTATTTACTATTTTAAAAAGCATATATATCATTTATTATTTATTATTTATTTAATGAGAAAAATCAAAAAAATTAAATATTTCACATTCTATCAACAGGAGTAATACCTAATAATTTCAAACCATTGTTTAAAACTTGTCTAACAGCAGAGAATAAAGCTAATCTTGCTAATAAGACTTGTTCTTCTTCACCCATAACTCTTAAAACTTTATAAGTTGATGAGAATTGATGTGTTAACTTGAATAAGTATGTAACAATAGTGGATGGTTCGTGATTCTTAGAAGCATATCTTAAAGTATCTGGGTAAGATGATAAGATTCTAACTAAAGCTTGAACCTTTTCAGTTTGATTGTTTAATTGATCTAACTTCTTAGCGTATTCTTCTTCTGATAAATCTTGTTTCTTTAATGATTCTTCAGAACCGACCAAATTTTCAAATGATAAGTTAGCAGTTGTTAATTTTGAAAGATCAACACCTGTATTTCTTTCAATTGATCTTAATCTAGAATGAGCATATTGTAAATATGGACCAGTATCACCTTCAGATGATAACATTCTTTCCCAACCAAATTCATAGTTATTAATTCTCTTTGATTGCATATCTTGAATCATAACAGCAGAAATACCAACTAAATCGGCAACTTTTTCAGGTTCAGCAACTTGTGCAAATTTATCTTGATTTTGTTGCATAATTTCAAGCATCTTTGATTTAACAGCTTCTAAGATATCATCTAAGAAAACAACTGTACCTTTTCTAGTTGACATACCTAAAACCATACCGAAATTAACGTGTAATAATTCATCTTTAGCCCATTTGTTACCCATTAACTCTAAAATTTTGAAAAATTGTTTGGTATGTAAATCTTGTTGAGATGCAATAACGTAAATCATCTTGTCAAATTTATAAGTTTCTTTACGTTCAATAGCAGCACCTAAATCTCTTGTTAAGTATAATGAAGTACCATCAGTTTTTTGAACTAAAACTTTACCTAATTTCTTTTCACCAAAATTTTTCAAATCAACTAATAAAGCACCTTTATCTTCAGTAACTAATTCTTTTTCTTTTAAAACTTTGGTAACATTATCCATTGATTCTTGACTAACTTGAGATTCACCTGAGTAAATATCATATTTAATATTTAATCTAGCATATGTATCAACATATTTCTTAATTGATAAATCTCTAAATTTCTTCCATAATCCAAGTGCTTTTTCATCACCACCTTCCATACTTTTGAAGAAAGCTCTTGCTTGACCATCGGTTGATGTTTGTTCATTTAATGCTTCTCCACTAGCTTCACTAGCTTCAATTTCAGTCTTAACATCATTATTAACTTTAACGTAAACATCAAATAAATGTTGAATTGGATTTATCTCTAATTCTTTTTCAGAACCATATCTTTCAAAACCAACAGCTAATAAACCAAATTGTTTACCCCAATCACCTAAATAATTCATTCTAACAACATCCCATCCTAATTTTTCATACAAGTTTGATAAAAATCCACCAATAATAGTTGATCTTAAATGACCTGCATGGAATGGTTTTGCAATATTTGGAGATGAAAATTCAACAATAATTTTTTTATTTTCACCAAGTGGTGCAGAACCATAGTCTTGACCTCTAGTTAAAATATCTTTTGTAACAAAATCTAATAAAAATTTAGTATTAAAGTAAAATTGTAAAAATTTACCTTGAGCAACAACTTTTGATAAATATCCACCTAATGGGAATTCATCAGCTAATTTTGTTGCTAATTCATCTAAATTACCTTTTAATCTTAATCTTGGTAATGGAACAATTAAATCACCTTTTTCTAAAACGGCTGACCATTCTAAACCTTGATATGCTAATTTCTTGTCAACATTAGCTAAAACTGATAATTGTTCAGCAATATAATTTCTACATAAATCAACTGTATTTGATTCAGGATATGATCCTTCCACTGGTGGTGGTAAAGTTAAATTTAATGAATTTAATGATTGAGTTAATGTTTCAATTGATCCTGTCATTATTGGAATTCTAATCTTTGGTTTATAAATCTCTAATTTACTCTTGGTATGGATATATGATTTATTTAAATTTGAAAATTTTATATTATTCTTGATGTTGTTCACTCTTAAGATAGATCCTATATTTATCAATGAATTTTTATTCTTGAACATACAGATTTGCTAACGCACACTCACACACAAACAAAACAGATCTAATTAAACGTTTATCTCCTCTTTTAAAACGTTTTCCTCCTTTAAAAGGACAAAATTAGTCATTTTTACTAACAAAAAATTTCTGTTTTTTCAGTTTTTCCGTCAAAAAAAAAAATTTTTTAAAAGAAAAAGTCGTGAATTTATTAATATTTCCTAATGCGGTAATTTTTCATTTTTTTACATAAAATTATTTACTTTTCTTCTTCTTCTTCTTCATCATTGGAACACTTCCAAGAACAGTTTATATCCCATCTAGAACCAGCAGCATCAAAACTAACGTATTTAACAAATTTTAAAACACTTTCGTCTCTAAACATTAAACTAAACTTATTCCAGCATGCTTGAGATTCATAAACTACAGAATCTGTCTTATCAGATGATTTATAAATAGCCGCTTCATCTTCGTTAAATTCATTCAGTTGAATTTTATCCTCAGACTCTTCTTCTTCTTTCTCTTCTTCTTCATCGTCATCGTCATTACTCATACATAGTTCATACCCTCCTAATTCACCATTTTCCCAACCATTACTTGGAGTTAAATTTAAAGTGGCTTCTAGTAAACCATCTAATAAATTTTCATCTTCGTTGTGGTCTAACTTGGTAGCCAATATGAAATCATGACCTGGTCTAAATCTTCTTATTAAGATTTGATCTTTTAAAATATTTAAACCTGTCACTGCATATAACCATTTTTTAAATGGTATGCTTTTCAAAAATGAAGCTAATTCAGTTAATTTTAAACTAATTTTGTAATTTGAAATTAAAGATTCATTTTCTTTCAATTCAGATTCGGGTATTTTATCAAATTTAGATAAAGTTTCAATTATTTGACTAGTTAGTTGGAAATTTGGTAATTCTTGAGCTTTTAATTGATTCAATTCCAATATTGAAGATTCATCGTCAATTTTTTGTTCTTGTAAACCATCCATGTATAGATATCTCTGTTTATGTGGAGGAACTGATAATTTCCATGGGAATTTAACTTGGGATTGTTCATTTGGCATTTGAGGATATTCATTCAACTCTAAATTTTTCAATTGATTCTTTAAAACTTCACTCCAAGATTCATTTAAAAATAAGTGAATATCAACTACTGATTCATTAACGAAAATATTATTTAATTTTTCAATTGAATCTTTTAATAATAGTGAAGGATTCATATATTTTGTTAAATATTTTAAATCAACTTCATTTAACTCAACACTATCTTTAAATAAATTCAACTCTAATTCTGGTAAATCGTTGAATTGAACTTTTGGGAAATCATACTCTTTCAATTCTTTTGACTCTAACTGTTGTAAAGTTGATAAAGCAACGGTCTTTTCTTGTTCACCTTCTACAAACCCATCTTCACCAAATTGAGGAATATGGAACCAACCTTGAATTGATAATCTTTGTTTATTTTCAACTTTAACCTCTTCAACATCGTGGAATGATAAACCTGGTTGAACTGTGAAAAATGCAATTTGATTAAACTGTGGTGTTAGTTTACAATGGTAGTCGGATTTAGGAACGTTAGGCACAACAGAATCAAATAATCTTAATGATCCACCATAGTGTGGCTTCCACGTCTTTCCAGGCTCTGGCATATACAAGATAAAACTAACCCTTCTAGACCCAATAACATCGTCATGTGTTAATAAGTGACAACCTTTAGTGTATGTATTTATACTCATATCAGTCTTAATACCACTTAATTTACCACATCCTGTAACATCTGAGATATAATCTCTAAAAGTTTGAGAATAAATAGCTGATCTTAACTTGTATAAACTTGGTAACCTTGATAAATCATCAGATGACATACCTGATAAATTTGCCAAATCTCCACTCTGGTGAACTTTATAAATATCTGTCTCTTTTGTAGTGAATTGAATTTGACTAATTATTTCTTTTCTAACGTCACGTAATAACTCATCATTTATTAAATTCCTGATCGTTCCCCACCTATATGGATTTGAATCGGAAATCTCTTGCTTTAAAGTAGACTGATACTCAGTATCAAAAACATGTGGTTGGAAATAATTTCTTGCCTGTAATTCTTCCTCTTTTGTCTGCTTGATAGTTATTATTGATGAGGTCTTCTTCTTGTTATTGAATGAAGAGTGATCACTCTCTTGTGATCTCTTGGATGGAATAGAAGATTCAGTCATTATACCCTGATGTTTTGGTCTATATAAAGAACAAAGAAAAGAAAAGAAAAAGGAGTATAAAAAATTAATGAAATGATTTGATTTATTTATTTTTCAATTTTTCACCCCATTAAAAAAAAATAAAAATAAAAAATAAAAAAATTTTTTAAAAAAAAAAGAAAGAAAAAAATCAGGCGATAAAACGTCAAATTATACAAAAATCGATGGATGATGGGTAAACGATGAATACGATGTATAAACGAAGGATAAACGATACAGATATATTTACAAAGAATAAAATAGATAATACAGTATTAAGAAGGTTGAATAAGAAATTACAAACAGAAGTAACAAAAATTTAAAAACAAAACAAAAAAACAAAAAGTGTCTAAAAATGAAGATGAGTGAGTGTCTTTATGAATTAATCAAAAAAAAAGAAAAAAAAAACAGAAATAAAAACACAAGAAACTTTTTATTAAGAGATTAATCAATAGATGGATAAGGGGAGATGAGAAATGACACACAACTGAATAAAGAGAAAACAAAATTAAACCATTAGCGTAATGGATGGTGGGAGAAAGGAGGAAGTAGGAAGTAGGAAGGAGATTAATTACGAGAACCAACAACACCACCAACGACACCACCAACAATTGCCAAAATTAAAATAACAGCAATCCAGAATAAAATCCACTTTAATTTTCTACCCTTTTTAGCATGATCTCTAGCTTTAACAACATTAGCATCACCTCTTTCGACATGATCTTGAGCAACAGCAATATTTTCATTAATATTATCGAAAACAATATCTTGTTCAAAGACTAAATTTTGTAAATCTGAGAATAATTGATTTAATTCAGCAGCCATTCTTTCAGTTCTTTCAACTTCCATATGTCTAGCTTGAACTTCTTGTAAAACAGTTAAAGCTTCACCTTTTCTATTTGATAATTTAATTGCATTATCGAAAACTTGTTGATCACCAGATGTATAAACAAAATCTGCAGCTTCATCATATGTTGCTTCAGGATTAACAATTTTATATTGATTAATTGCCTTTTGTTTATTTGATTGATTATAATTATCTTCAATTTTAGCTAATCTTGTAATTGATGATCTAAATTGACTTGTTAAATTTTCAGATTGTTTTTGTTTATCTGTATCTTGACCTGATAATTTATACAATTCTTGTAATTTTGGTTTAATTGTATTTATTTGTAAATCACTAATATTATTATTTGCATTATCAATTTGTCTTTGTAATGAATTAATTTCTTCTGATCCAATTGCATTTAATGAATCTAATTGTAATCTTTCTAATCTTTCAATTAAATCATTATAATCAATTAAATCATCTTTAATAATTTGAACTTGATTAAAAAATAAATTTGAATTATTTAATCCACTACTATTGGTATTATTTAATTCATAAGTATTCTTTTGTTGATCATAAGGATTACCTTGACCTGAAGCATATGGATTGTCGTACTATATATCAAAGTAAAAACAAAGAAAAAATTATTTTTTTTTAAAAAAAAAAAATTTTTTTTTGTTAATAAAGAAATTTTGTTAGTATACTGGCGGTACAACAAAAGGGAATGTAAGAATGGAATGAAAGATGGGTGAATGGATATAACTATATAAGTATATGGATGGATTGATGGATAGATGGATTGATGTATGTATGGGAATCCATCCCATACATCCATCCACACCATACATACATTCATATATCCCATATTAATATATATCCATTCATTGATAAGCGGAAACAAAGGAACTTATTAAACCAATCAAACCAAAAACAAATTAAAACTAAAAACATACATTACTCATCTCTAATCTATTCAAATAACCAAAACTATATAAATTGAAATAAAACTCTAGTATATATATATATATATATTGTAAAAGATAAAAAAACAAATAAATAAAATATAAACATTCTTTTCATTTGTTTGTTCTTTTATTTTATTTTTATTTTTCCCCTTTCCCCTTTCCCTTCAATTTTTCTCAAAATAAAAAAAAAAAACTCAAAAAAAAAAAAACACTCAAAACACACTCAAAACACTCAAAAACACTCAAAAAAATATTATAAATTTAGAATAATTACGTAATCATATAATAAATAACCAATAACTGATTATGTAATTTAAAAAGGCGCAAAAAGGTAAATACTGACAAATATTTTAATGTGTCAATAAAATAAATAAAAATCGTATATTATGTAATTTATTATGTAATTATGAACGTGCGTGCATCTCAAGGCCGCGCGCGTGCGTTGTTACGGCAATCCTCTAATCCTCTCAATTTAGTAATAAATTAAATTGTAAATTCGCTTTACGGTACAATTTATTGTATATCGCTTTATTTACGATTGATTTATTAATTATTACATAATAAATTAATTGCATATATTTATGGCTGTGTATTGTTTAATATAGTATATATATTACATAATATATATACTATATATATATATATATATATATATATCACTGCCTTAATTATATAATTTTATTATAAGATACCAAGTAGTTTAGTTCTTTTAATTGCTTTTGGTTTAATTGGTTCACCATCTTCTGCATATGGATCAACATCATAGTCAGCAAAACATCTATGTGATATTCCATGGCTAAATAATAGATCTAATTCTTCAGGTGTTCTACCTTTAGTTTCAGGTAATCTAAAGAATGCCCAAATTAAACAGATGGTACAAGTACCAGCATAAAAAAATCCAGTTTTACCTGCCCAATTCCATGCTGTTTTATTTATCATGTATGGATGTATAACACCAAATACAATACTTGCCAAATAGTATGAATTTCTAGCAAGTGATGTAGATTTAGCTCTTAATCTCATTGATGAAGTTTCAGCTATAATTGGATAACAAATTGGTCCTAGTGATAGATAAAATCCAGTAGCCCAAATGAATAATATACCACCTTGTGCCATTAGTATACCATGACTATTTGACGATGCAGATAAGATTCCAATGAGTAATAAAATTGAATCACAAACAAATAGTCCCAAGACGTACATTGTTCTACGTCCAACGTATGTCATTATAAAACCTGAACAAATGACACATACAAATCCTAGTGCTAATATACCAACTGTAAATTTATATGCATTTGATGCACTAACACCAGCTTGGAATAAGAAATATGTTGGAGATCCACCAAGACTTAAACCGGATAGTAATTGTGATGCATATGTCATCATGACAACTTCTGTTCTTCTCAAGTCGGTACCTTTGAAACAGTCTAAGAATGTGGCACCTCTTTGAATTTCCTCTTCCACTTCTAAAGTGTGTAATATTTCGGCAACTTTTTTTGGTGAAGTGTGGTAATTTTCAGGAATTGTTAGCTTGTTCAATGCCATCTCAGCTTCTTTTAACTTCCCATTCTTAACTAACCACCATGGAGATTCAGGTGCAAAATAAATTCCAATTGCTAGTGGAACTGGCCATATCCATTGTAATGCAAATGGTAACTTATACACGATTGTACCTGATTTCTGTTGCATACTTTGCATAACACCAGCACTAATCAATTGTCCAATGACCCAACATAAATCAACGAAAACTGCAAAATACCCTCTCAAGTCAGTTGGTAAAACTTCACATGCGTATGCAGGTGCCATAACTGATATACAACCCCATGGGATACCAAGTAACATTTCACCTGCTAATAACATACCTAAATTCTTGGCAAAGAAAACAATAAATATAAAACAGATACATGAGAATAAACATGCCAAAACTGTTGGTCTGTAACCGAATCTATCGATTAAAAACCCATTTGCAACAGCTCCAATGAAACATCCAACTGTGGTTGAATTACCAATTGCATTTTGCCATTTAACTGGAATTGAATAACCTGTACCTTCATAGTATGTTCCAAATCTTTCAAAAAATGGCGTTAAACTATATAGCGAACCAACTAAAACAATATCGTAACCTTCCATAACAATACAAAATGAAACTAGTACACTCCATAGTGCACCTTTCCAGTAAAGTCTAAAATTTTCCTTAACTGTCTTGTTATGTTGCAGTTGAGTAGCTTCTCTAGCTTGCAAGACTAAATATTTTTCATCTTCAAATCCACCACCAGGTTGATCTTCAACATCTTCTAAATGTTCAGACTGAACCTTAATCTCAGCAATAGCTGAATCACTAGTATTTTTCTTTTCGTCACTCATATCTTTTTTAATCCTTGTCTTTCATTCAATACATAATACAAACTCCAACTCTTGTAAAAAATGGGAAATAACTTGGGTATTTATAAGTAAATGAGATTGGCAATAGAGCCTCACAAACACATATTTTCTGGGGAACAATATAGTGAGGCTCAATGGATTAATGACATACACAAACTCATATAATTGGATCAATTTCATTCCAATGAATCATTTCACATTATTTCACATCATTTTCAAATCATTTTCAAATCATTGTAACTCTGGCTTAACTACTTGAATAGGAAATTGATCCATTATATTTTACTTAACAACAAATGAACCCTTTTCATTTCCCATTTGTCCCTTCACCCCTTTATCCCTTTTGCCATTTGGCTTTTGACATTTGGCTTTTGACATTTGGCTTTTGCCATTTGGCTTTTGACATTTGGCTTTTGCCATTTGTGTATTTATCGCTTCCCCGCAAACTAAACTGATATTTCTCTTATTGTTTTTATTGGCAAATACCAAGAAAATGACGTGCTGTTAAATCATTTGCAAAAAATATGTGGGGCCATTCCCTAAAATGGAAATTTATACCCCATGCACAGAGGGGTAAATTGTAAACTTTAAATACTTTTCTAATCTCCGAGTGAATGGAAATAGAAAGTTTTTTGTATTTACAGATATTCATCTATATTTTACTTCGTATACTAATTACTTTAATTACAGTATGGTGGGGTAAAATGGTAGGTTACTTAATTAGGACTATAAATCTTTATTAAACCAAACTCTAAAATATTCACCTGGATTAACATTACCAGTAACGAAATATGGAACTAAAGTTGCTAGATTACCATCAACTTTAGTTTCTAAACCGATAAATTCAACACTATCAACAGTTTTGGTAACTTCTTTAAATTTAGTATCTTTGTTGATTTTAAATTTATCGACTGATTTTTCACCGCTCAATTCAAAACTTGAATCTTCTAAAGCATATACAAATGGACCTCTTTCAACTGCTAATGTACCTTCATTGGCTTTCACTTTGGGATTTGGTGTGATGATTCTTGTTGGTAATTCAAATGAAATTGTGAAAATTTCATTTTGGTAAATCTTCTCATTGAAGTGAATATATCCATCTGTTGAAGAAGTGGAAAATTTTAAATCTTCATTTGAAATTTTAAAATTTTCACTGTTTGGCTTCCTAATTGCCAATTCAATTGGAATTTTCGTAGTTATTGAAATTGTTAATTCACCTTTATGTGGATACTTAGACTCGATTTTTAAATCAATAGAATCATTCTTTAAAATGGTACCAATGTATAAATTAATTGCAACTAATTTATCCTTCATTGTAATAACGTACTGTTCTAATGAATTGAATAATTTAGAAACATTTGGAGGACAACAAGAACATTCAAACCATTCACTTCTCTTATTACCTAAACCAATTAATTGTTGATCGTAGTAAAAAGCTTTACCATCGATACTAATACCACATAAAATATCGTTATAAAGTGCTCTTTCCATAATTTCAGCAACTTGACAATTTAATTCATCTTGTAACATTCTTTTACCAAGGAATAAAATTGCAATAGATGCACATGTTTCATCGTAACATTCCCATCTTAAATCATACTTTTCACCAAAACCTTCCCATTCTTTAATTGATCCAATACCTCCAATTATATGTAATTTTGTTTCAACTAAATCATTCCATAATCTTTGAACGGTATCTTTTAAAGCTTTTTCTTTGGTAATATTGTATAAACCTTGAACACCTGCTAATAAATAAACTGCTCTAACTGAATGACCTAAAATTTCATCTTGATTTCTAATCTCATCGTGTGCTTGCATATACCAAAAAGATCTTAATTCGGGAAATGGTACATCTTTTGGATCAAATTTATCAACTGGATATTTCAATAGTGATTCTTTTGAATCACCCCTTTTGATAGCTTCATCGATGAAATATTGTCCTTTATTCTTACCTCTTTGATCAATGAAATATTGTAATAAATTTTGATATTTGGCATCTTTTTTAACATCTAATAATCTAACCAATGCAAGTTCAATCTCTGGATGACCAGGATAACCCTTTTGTTGAAATTCATTTGGACCAAAAGTATGTGCAATATAATCAATATATCTAGTTAAACAATCTAATAGTTTAGTTGAACCTGTAACTTCAAAATGAGTAACTGCAAATTCTAATAAATGTCCAGCACAGTATAACTCATGCTCAACTGCTAAATTCTTCCATCTACCTTTAGGTTTAACAGTGGTAAAATATGAATTAATATATCCATCCTCTTGTTGGGCATTAATAACCATATCAACAGCTTCATCAATCCATTCAGTAAATTGTTTATACTCATCGGATGATTTATCACTGATATATTTCAATCCATTAACAACACCTTCAGTAAATTTAGCTAAATCTGAATCCCAGAAAATATGTGGCTTAATACTATCACCATCTTTAACTTCATCATACTGTAATTTTAAAAAATCCCATCTACCAGTTTGTTTCATTTGGGAATACATAGATGGTAAAGTTGAAGTTCTAGTAACTTCTAACCTTTTATTCCAAAAATGATCATCAATCTTGAAAGTAGTAGTCATTGTATAATTTTTGATTGATTGATTGATTGATTGATAGTTACTAGATGAAAAAAAAGGGGAAAGAAGGAACATATACAACAAAAGGGGAAATTATTCATGTATTTATATACATATATATATAATTAATCAGTAAGGCTGTGTGGTTGTGCTATAGAAAGTTAACAATTCATCGACCGTTTAATTTTATTTTTATAATTCCCGGGGTAAAAATTATATGGGGGGGAGAAGAGGTAACTGTCCGGGGGGGAGAGAATTGGAGGATATTCACGGCGTATTATTTTATGTTGTAATGAGGAATTACTTACAAATTAGGAAATCTTAGAGATGTTTATGTTTCCTTCAACGGTCATTATATATGATATATATTATATACCATAATACCATATAGTATATTAGTATAATACCATATAGTAATAAACAATATACAATACAATATATATATATCTTTATATAATGAGAAAATGTGTTAGTAAATGAAATTGTGATTTTTACTACCCCACATAAGTATTTACGGAATTATTTCCTAATTGGGAAGATGGGCACTTTTTGCAATTTTCTTCAATTTATCTATTTATTTATCTAATTTATATATAAATAAATATATTTACTGTTTTTTCTTTTTTTGTTTGTTAGATTGACTTGGTTAATGTTATATTTGTCTTTTGGTATTGATGAGTATTTATTAGAAAATGTCATCATCGCATCAAACTATTTCAGAGGTTGAATCTTTCGATGAAACTGAAATTAGAATCGATTTAAATCGTAAGTTAGGACCTGTTGATACTAGAATTTATTCTGGTTTTATTGAACATTTAGGTAGGTGTATCTATGGAGGTGTTGTTGATTATGATAGTAAGACTGCACCAATTGATTCTAATGGGCATAGATTAGATGTTTTAAAAGCTTTTAAAGATTTACAAGTACCAGTTGTTAGATGGCCAGGTGGTAATTTTGTTTCAAATTATCATTGGCAAGATGCAATTGGACCAATTTCAGAAAGAAAGATTAGACCAGAATTGGCATGGTCTTCAGATAAGAAGAGATTTGAAGAACCAAATACATTTGGTACAGATGAATTTTTAAGATATTGTGAAGAGAATGAGTTTGAACCATATTTATGTTTAAATATGGGGACAGGTACATTAGATGAAGCATTGGCATGGATTGAATACTGTAATAGTGATGGTAATACTTACTATGCAAATTTAAGAAGAAAAAATGGTAGAGATAAGCCATATAATGTTAAATATTGGGGATTAGGTAATGAAATGTGGGGGGAATGGCAAATTTGTGCTAGATCTAAAGAAGACTATGCAAATTTAGCATTTGAATGGTCCAAAGCAATTAAAATTCTTGATAGAAATGTTAAATTAATTTCATGTGGTTGTACAGGTTATAATGCAGAATGGGATTATCATATAATTATGAAACTTTCTAAAATTGTTGATTTCCATAGTATTCATATCTATACATCTTCAAATGACTACTATAAGAATGTGACAAGTGTTGCAGCTGCTGAACAGGCTATTCAAATCACTTCTAAATTGATTGATTTAGCTACTATTAACTATCCTGCAGTTTCAACATCTGTTGATGGTTCAATAGTTAACAAAGAACCAATTAAAATTTGTTTTGATGAATGGAACGTTTGGGATCCAGTTAGAGCTGATGGGTCCATTGGTTGTGAAGAAAATTATACTTTATCAGATTCATTGGCAGTTGGTTCATGGTTAAATGTTTTCATTAGACAGTCACAACATTTAGGTATGTGTAACATTGCACAATTGGTTAATGTTATTGCTCCAATAATGTCAAATGAAAGTTCAATTTTTTTACAAACTACTTATCATCCATTGAAGTTATTCAGTAACTATATGAAAAATGGTGACTCATTAAATTTACACGTCAAGACTCCACTTTATAAAGGTTTAACGGGTAATGATTGGGATAAAAATTTAGAATGGGCAACTACATTGGATAATCAAATTACAATGTTAGATACATCTGCCATTATTAGAACAGATACTGATATTTGTACAGTTTTTCTAGCTGTTGTTAATAGAAGTAAAGATAAAGATGCAAAGACTAAAATTTTATTTAACGAAGAAGCTGGTAAAATTAAAGAAATTTACGAATGGGAAGTTTATCACGATGATATTAATGCAACTAATAATTTCCAAAATCCAAATAATGTTACAATTACTGAAAATTCAGTTCAAGTAATTGAAGGTAATAATAAAGTTGAATTGTCATTTAAGAAACATTCGTTTAAATTAATTAAATTTATTTTGTGCTAAACCCTCTTTGGTAGTGTAAAGCACAATTTGATTTTTTTTTTTTGTTTTTTCGGAAAAAATTTTTGTGTTTTTTTTTGTGTTTTCGTCCATTTCTCAAAAAAAGAAAAATTTATATTTTTTTTTCCATTTAAATAGACAACTTTCTTTCTTCTTATATATTTATATATATATATATATTTTCAGTTCTTTTTAGTATAATTTCACAATTTAAGATTGGAAGTAGAAGATAAGTAAGAAACTGATACATGGAAGTATCCATTTATTTGTTTTAAACAAATTTTTTATTTCCTATTTCATTTACATCCAACTCGTATGCCTTCGCGTTTATCCTATCTTTTATATATAACCCATCTCGTAAGAGGTGAGTAGAATATAATTGAACTTTCAATGGTTTATGAGAACACTTTCGAGTTGGAAGATTAATATCAACTTCATATGGTCTGGTAATTTTGAGTTTTTTAAAACTTGAGAGGTTGAAATAGACAGATTTTATTTTTAATAATATTTGCCTTCCTTTTCAATCTTTCAATATGGGTTTTTTAAAATTTCGGGATTATTGGATCGAAGTTGATAAGGACGACTCCACCTTGCTTAGACCGTTACCATGTCTTTGTAGGACTTAATCACCCTCCTAAATTCCATTTATATACAGTTTAAAAAAAAATGTAAGAAAGTAATTTATTAAGCTATATATTATATATAACTTAAGACTCTTCGTCTGTTGGTTCATCGTCACTTTTAACTAGTGAAGCATATTTAATTTCTGCGTTTGAGTTCATTAATCCACTAACTTCACTCAGAACGTTAAACCAAGTTAAATATTCATCGCTTGAAGCGGCTTTGAAAGAGTAATTACTCTTTTTAACGGCAACTAACCCACTTGAATCTTTACCGTGAATGGTAAATTTGAATGTACCATCTTTATTACCATCTTTTAAATAACATTCAGGTAAGTATAAGATTAAACTTGGTTGGTAAGAATCGACTGATCTTGATGGGAATTCTAACAAGTAACGAGATCTAGTAATGACATAGTATGCAGACTTGTATTTTTTATTCATGTGCATACCTGATTTTTTAGTCAAGATACCTTCTAAAATTGGAGAAACTGCTGGATGTTCTTTATTTTTAAAAGTAGTATCGTCAATTTCTCTCTTTAATGAATTTTTAAAAGGAACATAGGTTGGTCTTGATAGTGACAAAGTTTGATTTGATAATGTTGCACTATCATTCAAACTTAAATTATCAACTTGGTCTTCTAAAACTGGTTCAGTTGAAGATGACAAGACTAATAAATCTGTATTTTTATTTTTGAATTTTTCCCATTCTAAATCACTTGGAATTGAAGTAAATTTATTATTCAACTCTTGGAAAACATTGACTTGACCACCGTAGTAATCACTTAAAATATTACATAAATTATTAAAGATTTTTTTCAAAATTTCCATAATTTGTGTCTCTAATAGTCTCATTGATAACTCATTACTTTCTAAGAAATCAATGTGTAAGTTTTCTTTGTTAATTTGAGCCTCTGCATGGAATGTTAAAGCTCTTTTAATTAAGTATGGATCTGAACGGTAGTCTAATCTTGAATTGTCACTGATACGATCATAAGCTGAAATTGATTCATCTAACTTGGTTAATTCTTTAACGGTGGCAAGTTTAAGTTTCTTCAACTCTTTGGTCTCTTTGGAACTTAAATTGATAAAATCGCGTTGTCTTGAATAAACTTCATCGTAAATTTTTTTAAACTCTGGTAAAATTTGCAACTTGATTGAATTTTCAGTCTCTGATGAACTTGAATATAATTGATCAATCTTTAATCTTAAAGTTTCCATAAAAGTATTGATATCGGCTGTATCGATATCATTACTTTCTGCCCTTTCAACTGCTGCAGTGGATCCACTAACTGGTGCACCAGTTGTTGGATCTGAATCAAATTGAGGAATTTGTTCATTTGCAGATTTATTTCTCAGTTTTTCATGATTCTTAACAGATGATGATAAGACACTGAGATACTTCTCAGTGAATGCTTCAAATTTCTTAATCAATGATAAGTATTTATCGTATCTTTGAATTAAAATATTTGTTGAATCTGGTGCATTGTTATCTGTTAAATCCGTTGAAGTTGGATACTGAGAGTTTAAAGTAACAGCATCAATATTTGAAGCTGGTCCTAATTTTGGAGATTTTAACTTCCATGTACCTGAACGAGATAGTGACATTATTATAAACTCAATGAGTATATATATATATATATTAAACAACTATATATTTAGTAAGAAAAATATATATATAGTATACTGCTATCGATATATATATGTGTGTTAAATATAGAAAAAGCAACCATTATCACTCCACCATATACACAGTAAACTAAAATTTAATTAATTAATTGCTTCATTATGTAATCATTAAAGGGATGAAATTAGCGATTTTCTATCCGAGATTTACGTATCTACCACATGCCTATATACATATACTGCATATACCATATACAATTATAGTACACAATTATAGTATACAATTATAGTATACTGTATAGTACAAATACTATATAGTAATATACTGTATATTGTATACTCTGTATGACTGATCGGGTATATATAAACAAAAAAATAAATTTTTATAAAAATTACTCTAATGAAACCCACGTGATCATATATCACCATACCATACTCACATGACAGCTATTATTATCATTACCTAATTTCTTACATAACATATAGATTTGGTGGCCCAACAAAAAATTTAATTTCCGTTTTGAGCTTTTGACAGAAAAAACAAAAAAAAACACGAAAATGTTTTTGTTTCTTTTTTTTTTTGAAAACACAGCCCTTTTCTAAGATTTGAATCAACAAAAAAAAAAAAAGAACAGAATCTAAGGCGGTGTACCTTCTCAACAGTAATTTGGCAGGTTTGTAATGTTGTATTATTAGTAATTATTTATGTTTTCTTTGAACAAGCCGAGTGGGTCAAAATTGAAACAGCACTTAATCCCTAGTAGGCACAGTTTCTTACGTTAAGGATATGATGTTCCTGGAAACCAACAAAATAAGAACCATAGCGTTCTCTTTTATTAATACAAGTTAATATACGTAATGGTTTGCCAGCTTTAAATTTCCCTGTTTGTTTAGTTTTGGCTCCCATTTTCCAATTTCTTATATATATATATCCTGTCTCCGGCTTCTTTCTTATCAATTGCCCTTTATCAAATTATACTTTTTATATCTATACTTTCTTCATACATATATACTATGAGACCAGAAATCCAACAAGAACTTTCCCATATTCTTTTAACAGAATTATTGGCTTATCAATTTGCATCTCCAGTTAGATGGATTGAAACCCAAGATGTCTTTTTAAAAGACTACAATACTGAAAGAGTCGTTGAAATTGGTCCTTCCCCAACTTTAGCTGGTATGGCTTCAAGAACAATTAAGGCTAAATATGAATCTTATGATGCTGCTTTATCTTTACAAAGACAAGTCTTATGTTTATCAAAGGATCAAAAGGAAATTTACTATACTCCAGATGCTGCTGACTTAGCTGCCTTTGCTGAAGAAGAAGCAAAGACCGAAGCTCCAGCTGCCGCTGCTCCAGTCACTTCTGCTGCTCCAGTTGCTGCTGCTGCTCCAGTTGCTGTTGCTGCTCCATCAGGTCCAGTTTCTGAAGTTGCTGATGAACCAGTCAAGGCTTCATTAATCTTACACACTTTAGTTGCACATAAGTTAAAGAAACAATTGGCTGAAATTTCAATGGGTAAAGCCATTAAAGATTTAGTTGGTGGTAAATCTACTGTCCAAAATGAAATTTTAGGTGATTTAGGTAAAGAATTCGGTTCTACTCCTGAAAAACCAGAAGATACCCCATTACAAGAATTAGCTGATCAATTCCAAGATACTTTCTCTGGTTCATTAGGTAAACAAACCTCATCTTTAGTTGCAAGATTAATGTCATCTAAGATGCCTGGTGGATTCTCTGTTGGTGTTGCTAGAAAACATTTACAAGCTACCTGGGGTTTACAATCCGGTAGACAAGATTCAGTTTTACTTTACGCTTTAACAAACGAACCTGCTGCTCGTTTAGCAAGTGAAGCTGAAGCTAAGGCTTACTTAGATCAATCCGCTCAAAAATACGCTTCTGCTGCTGGTATTTCATTATCTTCAGGTGCTGCTGCTGGTGGTGCTGCTGGTGCAACTGGTGGTGCCGTTGTTGATTCTGCCGCTTTAGACGCAATCACCAAAGAAAACAAGGTTGTTGCTCGTCAACAATTAGAAACTTTAGCTAGATACTTGAAGTTGGACTTGACTAAAGGTGAAAGATCTCTTATCAAAGAAAAGAAAGCTACTAATGTTTTACAAGCTGAATTGGACTTGTGGGCTGAAGAACACGGTGAATTCTACGCTTCTGGTATTAAGCCAGTCTTCTCTCCATTAAAGGCTAGAACTTATGATTCATACTGGAATTGGGCCAGACAAGATGCTTTATCAATGTACTACGATATTATCTTTGGTAAATTAACCTCAGTTGATAGAGAAACTGTTACTCAATGTATCCAAATTATGAACAGAGCTAACCCAACTTTAATCAAATTCATGCAATACCATATCGATCATGTTCCAGCTGGAAAGAGTGAAACTTATGAATTAGCAAAGAGATTAGGTCAACAATTAATTGATAACTGTATCGAAGTCTTAAACCACGCTCCAGTTTACAAAGATATCTCTTACCCAACTGGTCCAAAGACTACCGTTGATGCTAAGGGTAATGTTAACTATGCCGAAGTTGGTAGACCAGCTGTTAGAAAGTTAGAATCCTATGTTCATGAAATGGCTCAAGGTGGTGACTTAACTAAAGATGTTCAACCTTCAATTCAAGACGATTTAACTAGAATCTATAAAGCTATTTCAAAACAAGCTTCCACTGAAACTAACTTAGAATTAGAAAAATTATACTCTCAATTAGTTGAATTTGTTGATAAAGCTTCTGAAATCGAAGTTTCTAAATCAACCAAGGCTGTCTTAGGTGACGATAACGCTTCTGAAACCGATTCCGAAACCGATGAAATTGCTTCATTAAAGGATTACTCTGAAATCAAGAAGCCAGTTTCATCTACCATTGCTCCAGAAACTATTCCATTCTTACACTTAAAGAAGAAGGATAAGTTAGGTGCTTGGGTTTACGATAAACAATCTTCAGCCACTTTCCTTGACGGTTTAGAAAAGGGTGCCGTTAACGGTATCTCTTACAAGGGTACGTACGCTTTAATTACCGGTGCAGGTGCTGGTTCTATTGGTGCTGAAGTCTTACAAGGTTTATTGTCTGGTGGTGCTAAGGTTATTGTTACCACTTCAAGATTCTCCAGAAGTGTTACCGAATACTACCAAGCTATGTACTCTAGATTCGGTGCTGCCGGTTCCGCTTTAGTTGTTGTTCCATTCAACCAAGGTTCTAAGCAAGATGTTGAAGCTTTAATCAGTTTCATCTACGACGATGTTAAGAAGGGTGGTTTAGAATGGGATTTAGACCTTGTTGTTCCATTTGCTGCCATTCCTGAAATGGGTATTGAAGTTGATTCCATTGGTTCCAAATCTGAATTGGCTCATAGAATTATGCTAACCAACTTATTAAGATTGTTAGGTGAAGTTGCTAAGCAAAAGAGAGCTAAGAACATCCAAACTAGACCAGCTCAAGTTATCTTACCATTATCTCCAAACCACGGTACTTTCGGTTCTGATGGTTTATACTCTGAATCTAAGTTAGGTTTAGAAACTCTATTCAACAGATGGTACTCCGAATCATGGTCTTCATTCTTGACCATTTGTGGTGCTATCATTGGTTGGACCAGAGGTACCGGTTTAATGTCTGGTAACAATATCATTGCTGAAGGTATTGAAAAATTAGGTGTCAGAACTTTCTCCCAAAAGGAAATGGCTTTCAACATCTTAGGTTTAGTCACTCCTGAAGTTGTCCAATTATGTGAAGAAGCTCCAGTTATGGCTGATTTGAACGGTGGTTTACAATTCATTGAAAACTTGAGAGAATTCACTAACAAGTTAAGAAATGATATCAATGAAACTTCTGAAATCAGAAAGGCTGTCAGTGTTGAATCTGCTATTGAACACAAGGTTGTTAACGGTGATAACGCCGATGGTCCATTCACTAAGGTTCAAATCGCTCCAAAGGCTAACATGAAGTTCAACTTCCCTGAATTAAAGTCATACAGTGACATCAAGTCCAAGTCACCTGAATTAGAAGGTATGCTAGACTTAGAAAGAGTTATCGTTGTTACCGGTTTCGCTGAAGTTGGTCCATGGGGTAACGCTAGAACCAGATGGGAAATGGAAGCCTATGGTACATTCTCATTGGAAGGTTGTATTGAAATGGCTTGGATTATGGGTTTGATTAAGTACCATAATGCTCCAATCAAGGGTAAGCAATATACCGGTTGGGTTGATGCTAAGACTAAGCAACCAGTCGATGATGTTGATGTTAAGAAGAAGTATGAAGAAGAAATCTTAGCTCACACTGGTATCAGATTAGTTGAACCAGAATTATTCCACGGATATGATCCAAATAAGAAGGAATTCATTCAAGAAGTTGTTATCCAACATGATTTAGATGTTTTTGAAACTGATAAGACCACTGCTGAACAATATAAGTTACAACATGGTGAAAAGGTTGAAGTCTTTGCTATTGAAGATGCTGAAGAATACTCCGTTAGAATCTTAAAGGGTGCTACTTTATACATTCCAAAGGCTTTGAAATTCGATAGATTGGTTGCCGGTCAAATTCCAACTGGTTGGGATGCTAGAACTTATGGTATTGGTGAAGATATTATTTCTCAAGTTGATCCAATCACTTTATACGTTTTAGTTTCCACCGTTGAAGCTTTATTAGCTGCTGGTGTTACTGATCCATACGAATTCTACAAGTATGTTCACGTTTCAGAAGTTGGTAACTGTTCTGGTTCAGGTATGGGTGGTGTTACTGCTTTGAAGGGTATGTTCAAAGACAGATACAAAGATCAGAGTGTTCAAAACGATATCTTCCAAGAATCTTTCGTCAACACCATGTCTGCTTGGGTTAACATGTTGTTGTTATCTTCATCTGGTCCAATTAAGACTCCAGTTGGTGCTTGTGCTACTGCTCTTGAATCTGTTGATGTTGGTATTGAAACCATTTTATCAGGTAAGGCTAAGATTGTTATTGTTGGTGGTTACGATGATTTCCAAGAAGAAGGTTCATATGAATTCGCTAACATGAATGCTACATCTAATGCTGTTGATGAATTTGCTCATGGTAGAACCCCAGCTGAAATGTCAAGACCAGCTACTACTACAAGAAATGGTTTCATGGAAGCTCAAGGTGCCGGTATCCAAGTTATTATGACTGCTGATATGGCTCTTAAGATGGGTGTTCCAATCTATGCCGTTTTAGCTATGTCTTCAACTGCTACCGATAAGATTGGTAGATCTGTTCCAGCTCCAGGTAAGGGTATTTTGACCACTGCTAGAGAACATCATGGTTCATTAAAGCACTCTTCTGCTAAGATGGATATTAAGTACAGAGCTAGACAAATCAAGGCTAGAACTGTTCAAGTTAAGGCTTGGTTAGAAGATGAATTGGCTTTCATTAAGGATGAAGCTAGTGAATTAGCTAAGCAAGATCCATCATTCAACCAAGCTGAATTTATTGCTGAAAGAGCTGAAGAAGCTCAAAGAGAAGCCAAGACTCAAATCAAGGATGCTCAAAGACAATTCGGTAATGAATTCTGGAAGAATGACCCAAGAATTGCCCCATTAAGAGGTTCATTAGCTACTTTCAACTTAACCATTGATGATTTAGATGTTTGTTCCTTCCATGGTACTTCTACCAAGGCTAACGATAAGAATGAATCTGCTACTGTTGATTCAATGATGCAACACTTGGGTAGAACTCCAGGTAACCCAGTCTTTGGTGTTTTCCAAAAATACTTAACTGGTCATCCAAAGGGTGCTGCTGGTGCTTGGATGTTGAATGGTGCTATTCAAATCTTACAATCTGGTTTAGTTCCAGGTAACAGAAATGCTGATAACGTTGATAAGATCTTAGAAGACTTCGAATACGTTTTATTCCCATCTAGATCTATTCAAACCGATGGTATTAAGGCTGTTTCAGTTACCTCTTTCGGTTTCGGTCAAAAGGGTGGTCAAGCCATTGTTGTTAACTCTGACTACTTATTTGCTGCCTTAACCAAGGGTGAATACGAAGCTTATAAGACTAAGGTTGAATCAAGATACAAGAAATCTTATAGATACATGCATAATGCTATCATTAGAAACACTATGTTTGTTGCTAAGGATAAGGCTCCATATGCTGATGAATTAGAACAAAAGGTTTACTTAGATCCATTAGTCAGAGTTGAACAAAACAAGGATGATAAGTATTACTACAATGCTAAGTCCATTCAAGCTGATCAAAAATTTGTTTCCAAGACTACCACTGAAACTGCTTCAATCTTAAGTGGTTTAACTGCTGGTTTAACTTCATCTAAGGGTGTTGGTGTTGATGTTGAATTAATTTCAGCTGTTAATGTTGACAATGAAACCTTCATTACCAGAAACTTCACCTCATCTGAAATTGAATACTGTAACAATGCAGCATCTCCAAGATCATCATATGCTGGTACTTGGTCTGCTAAAGAAGCTGTTTTCAAGTCATTAGAAGTTGAATCTTTAGGTGGTGGTGCTTCATTAAAGGATATTGAAATCTTAAGAGACTCTAAGGGTGCTCCAACTGTTCAATTAGCTGGTGTTGCCAAAGAAGCTGCTGCTAAGGCAGGTGTTAAGAACGTTAAAGTTTCAATCTCACACGACGACGTTCAATCTGTTGCCGTTGCAATCTCTAAATTTTAGTTTTATACATAATAATTAATACATTATCTTTTTTTGGTCTTTTTAACTACGCTGTGGTCTAACAATGCACCATAGCGTAAGTCAAAATACCAGTATCAGTATCAGTATGAGTATAGTATAGACTCTAGAGTACATATCACAATTACATAGTATACTGGGATTATGTGATATGATATCGTCTATATCTAAACATACTTAAAAAATACCCATAATAAGTAATATTCTGTCCTTATAGTAACTTTATAAACCAATTTATGTGATAAATCCGAAAATGTATGGAGATTGAAATTTCTCACTTTTTTTTTGTTGATAAAAAAAATACAAATTTTAAGGCGATGTAATTTCTCAACAGTAATTTTTTTTTTTTTGATTTTGTTTTTTTGTTAAATTTTTTTTTTTTTTTTTTTTTTTTTGGTGTACGTGAAGTGAACCACCAATTTTCTTTCCAATTTTTGCTTTGTTTTGTTTCTCCTTTTTCCAATTTGTTATATAAAACTACTTTTCACTTTTCTTTCTTATCAATTGACCTCTTATAATTTTATATATTATATATACTTTCTTCATACATATATATATATATATATACATACATATATACTATGAGACCAGAAATCCAACAAGAACTTTCCCATATTCTTTTAACAGAATTATTGGCTTATCAATTTGCATCTCCAGTTAGATGGATTGAAACTCAAGATGTCTTTTTAAAAGACTACAACACTGAAAGAGTCGTTGAAATTGGTCCTTCCCCAACTTTAGCTGGTATGGCTTCAAGAACAATTAAGGCTAAATATGAATCTTACGATGCTGCTTTATCTTTACAAAGACAAGTCTTATGTTTATCAAAGGATCAAAAGGAAATTTACTATACTCCAGATGCTGCTGACTTAGCTGCCTTTGCTGAAGAAGAAGCAAAGACTGAGGCTCCAGCTGCTGCTGCTCCAGTCGCTTCTGCTGCTCCAGTTGCTGCTGCTGCTCCAGTTGCTGTTGCCGCTCCATCAGGTCCAGTTTCTGAAGTTGCTGATGAACCAGTCAAGGCTTCATTAATCTTACACACTTTAGTTGCCCATAAGTTAAAGAAACAATTGGCTGAAATCTCAATGGGTAAAGCCATTAAAGATTTAGTTGGTGGTAAATCTACCGTCCAAAATGAAATTTTAGGTGATTTAGGTAAAGAATTCGGTTCTACTCCTGAAAAACCAGAAGATACCCCATTACAAGAATTAGCTGATCAATTCCAAGATACTTTCTCTGGTTCATTAGGTAAACAAACCTCATCTTTAGTTGCTAGATTAATGTCATCTAAGATGCCTGGTGGATTCTCTGTTGGTGTTGCTAGAAAACATTTACAAGCTACCTGGGGTTTACAATCCGGTAGACAAGATTCAGTTTTACTTTACGCTTTAACAAACGAACCTGCTGCTCGTTTAGCAAGTGAAGCTGAAGCTAAGGCTTACTTAGATCAATCCGCTCAAAAATACGCTTCTGCTGCTGGTATTTCATTATCTTCAGGTGCTGCTGCTGGTGGTGCTGCTGGTGCAACTGGTGGTGCTGTTGTTGACTCTGCCGCTTTAGACGCAATCACCAAAGAAAACAAGGTTGTTGCTCGTCAACAATTAGAAACTTTAGCTAGATACTTGAAGTTAGACTTGACTAAAGGTGAAAGATCTCTTATCAAAGAAAAGGAAGCTACTAATGTTTTACAAGCTGAATTGGACTTGTGGGCTGAAGAACACGGTGAATTCTACGCTTCTGGTATTAAGCCAGTCTTCTCTCCATTAAAGGCTAGAACTTATGATTCATACTGGAATTGGGCTAGACAAGATGCTTTATCAATGTACTACGATATTATCTTTGGTAAATTAACCTCAGTTGATAGAGAAACTGTTACTCAATGTATCCAAATTATGAACAGAGCTAACCCAACTTTAATCAAATTCATGCAATACCATATCGATCATGTTCCAGCTGGAAAGAGTGAAACTTATGAATTAGCAAAGAGATTAGGTCAACAATTAATTGATAACTGTATCGAAGTTTTAAACCACGCTCCAGTTTACAAAGATATCTCTTACCCAACTGGTCCAAAGACTACCGTTGATGCTAAGGGTAACGTTAACTATGCCGAAGTTGGTAGACCAGCTGTTAGAAAGTTAGAATCCTATGTTCACGAAATGGCTCAAGGTGGTGACTTAACTAAAGATGTTCAACCTTCAATTCAAGACGATTTAACTAGAATCTATAAAGCTATTTCAAAACAAGCTTCCACTGAAACTAACTTAGAATTAGAAAAATTATACTCTCAATTAGTTGAATTTGTTGACAAAGCTTCTGAAATTGAAGTTTCTAAATCAACCAAGGCTGTCTTAGGTGACGATAACGCTTCTGAAACCGATTCCGAAACCGATGAAATTGCTTCATTAAAGGATTACTCTGAAATCAAGAAGCCAGTTTCCTCTACCATTGCTCCAGAAACTATTCCATTCTTACACTTAAAGAAGAAGGATAAGTTAGGTGCTTGGGTTTACGATAAACAATCATCAGCCACTTTCCTCGACGGTTTAGAAAAGGGTGCCGTTAACGGTATCTCTTACAAGGGTAAGTACGCTTTGATTACCGGTGCAGGTGCTGGTTCTATTGGTGCTGAAGTCTTACAAGGTTTATTGTCTGGTGGTGCTAAGGTTATTGTTACCACTTCAAGATTCTCTAGAAGTGTCACCGAATACTACCAAGCTATGTACTCTAGATTCGGTGCTGCCGGTTCCGCTTTAGTTGTTGTTCCATTCAACCAAGGTTCTAAGCAAGATGTTGAAGCTTTAATCAGCTTCATCTACGACGATGTTAAGAAGGGTGGTTTAGAATGGGATTTGGACCTTGTTGTTCCATTTGCTGCCATTCCTGAAATGGGTATTGAAGTTGATTCCATTGGTTCCAAATCTGAATTGGCCCATAGAATTATGTTAACCAACTTATTAAGATTGTTAGGTGAAGTTGCTAAGCAAAAGAGAGCTAAGAACATCCAAACTAGACCAGCTCAAGTTATCTTACCATTATCTCCAAACCACGGTACTTTCGGTTCTGATGGTTTATACTCTGAATCTAAGTTAGGTTTAGAAACTCTATTCAACAGATGGTACTCCGAATCATGGTCTTCATTCTTGACCATTTGTGGTGCTATCATTGGTTGGACCAGAGGTACCGGTTTAATGTCTGGTAACAATATCATTGCTGAAGGTATTGAAAAATTAGGTGTCAGAACTTTCTCCCAAAAGGAAATGGCTTTCAACATCTTAGGTTTAGTCACTCCTGAAGTTGTCCAATTATGTGAAGAAGCCCCAGTTATGGCTGATTTGAACGGTGGTTTACAATTCATTGAAAACTTGAGAGAATTCACTAACAAGTTAAGAAATGATATCAATGAAACTTCTGAAATCAGAAAGGCTGTCAGTGTTGAATCTGCTATTGAACACAAGGTTGTTAACGGTGATAACGCCGATGGTCCATTCACTAAGGTTCAAATCGCTCCAAAGGCTAACATGAAGTTCAACTTCCCTGAATTAAAGTCATACAGTGACATCAAGTCCAAGTCACCTGAATTAGAAGGTATGCTAGACTTAGAAAGAGTTATCGTTGTTACCGGTTTCGCTGAAGTTGGTCCATGGGGTAATGCTAGAACAAGATGGGAAATGGAAGCCTACGGTACATTCTCATTAGAAGGTTGTATTGAAATGGCTTGGATTATGGGTTTGATTAAGTACCATAATGCTCCAATCAAGGGTAAGCAATATACCGGTTGGGTTGATGCTAAGACTAAGCAACCAGTTGATGATGTTGATGTTAAGAAGAAGTATGAAGAAGAAATCTTAGCTCACACTGGTATCAGATTAGTTGAACCAGAATTATTCCACGGTTATGATCCAAATAAGAAGGAATTGATTCAAGAAGTTGTTATCCAACATGATTTAGATGTTTTTGAAACCGATAAGACCACTGCTGAACAATATAAGTTACAACATGGTGAAAAGGTTGAGGTCTTTGCTATTGAAGATGCTGAAGAATACTCCGTTAGAATCTTAAAGGGTGCTACTTTATACATTCCAAAGGCTTTGAAATTCGATAGATTGGTTGCTGGTCAAATTCCAACTGGTTGGGATGCTAGAACTTATGGTATTGGTGAAGATATTATTTCTCAAGTTGATCCAATCACTTTATACGTTTTAGTTTCCACCGTTGAAGCTTTATTAGCTGCTGGTGTTACTGATCCATACGAATTCTACAAGTATGTTCACGTTTCAGAAGTTGGTAACTGTTCTGGTTCAGGTATGGGTGGTGTTACTGCTTTGAAGGGTATGTTCAAAGATAGATACAGAGATCAACCTGTTCAAAACGATATCTTACAAGAATCTTTCATCAACACCATGTCTGCTTGGGTTAACATGTTGTTATTATCTTCATCTGGTCCAATTAAGACTCCAGTCGGTGCTTGTGCTACTGCTCTTGAATCTGTTGATGTCGGTATTGAAACCATTTTATCAGGTAAGGCTAAGATTGTTATTGTTGGTGGTTACGATGATTTCCAAGAAGAAGGTTCATATGAATTCGCTAACATGAATGCTACATCTAATGCTGTTGATGAATTTGCTCATGGTAGAACCCCAGCTGAAATGTCAAGACCAGCTACTACTACAAGAAATGGTTTCATGGAAGCTCAAGGTGCCGGTATCCAAGTTATTATGACTGCTGATATGGCTCTTAAGATGGGTGTTCCAATCTATGCCGTTTTAGCTATGTCTTCAACTGCTACCGATAAGATTGGTAGATCTGTTCCAGCTCCAGGTAAGGGTATTTTGACCACTGCTAGAGAACATCATGGTTCATTAAAGCACTCTTCTGCTAAGATGGATATCAAGTACAGAGCTAGACAAATCAAGGCCAGAACTGTTCAAGTTAAGGCTTGGTTAGAAGATGAATTGGCTTTCATTAAGGATGAAGCTAGTGAATTAGCTAAGCAAGATCCATCATTCAACCAAGCTGAATTTATTGCTGAAAGAGCTGAAGAAGCTCAAAGAGAAGCCAAGACTCAAATCAAGGATGCTCAAAGACAATTCGGTAATGAATTCTGGAAGAATGATCCAAGAATTGCCCCATTAAGAGGTTCATTAGCTACTTTCAACTTAACCATTGATGATTTAGATGTTTGTTCTTTCCATGGTACTTCCACCAAGGCTAACGATAAGAATGAATCTGCCACTGTTGATTCAATGATGCAACACTTGGGTAGAACTCCAGGTAACCCAGTCTTTGGTGTTTTCCAAAAATACTTAACTGGTCATCCAAAGGGTGCTGCTGGTGCTTGGATGTTGAATGGTGCTATTCAAATCTTACAATCTGGTTTAGTTCCAGGTAACAGAAATGCTGATAACGTTGATAAGATCTTAGAAGACTTCGAATACGTTTTATTCCCATCAAGATCTATTCAAACCGATGGTATTAAGGCTGTTTCAGTTACATCTTTCGGTTTCGGTCAAAAGGGTGGTCAAGCCATTGTTGTTAACTCTGACTACTTATTTGCTGCTTTAACCAAGGGTGAATACGAAGCTTATAAGACCAAGGTTGAATCAAGATACAAGAAATCTTATAGATACATGCATAATGCTATCATTAGAAACACTATGTTTGTTGCTAAGGATAAGGCTCCATATGCTGATGAATTAGAACAAAAGGTTTACTTAGATCCATTAGTCAGAGTTGAACAAAACAAGGATGATAAATATTACTACAATGCTAAGTCCATTCAAGCTGATCAAAAATTTGTTTCCAAGACTACCACTGAAACTGCTTCAATCTTAAGTGGTTTAACTGCTGGTTTAACTTCATCTAAGGGTGTTGGTGTTGATGTTGAGTTAATTTCAGCTGTTAATGTTGACAATGAAACCTTCATTACCAGAAACTTCACCTCATCTGAAATCGAATACTGTAACAATGCAGCATCTCCAAGATCATCATATGCTGGTACTTGGTCTGCTAAAGAAGCTGTTTTCAAGTCATTAGAAGTTGAATCTTTAGGTGGTGGTGCTTCATTAAAGGATATTGAAATCTTAAGAGACTCTAAGGGTGCTCCAACTGTTCAATTAGCTGGTGTTGCCAAGGAAGCTGCTGCTAAGGCAGGTGTTAAGAACGTTAAAGTTTCAATCTCACACGATGATGTTCAATCTGTTGCCGTTGCCATCTCTGAATTTTAATTTATTCTTAATAGTTAATAGTTAATAGTTAATAATTAATAGTCTTTTTTAACAAAACAGTAAACAAACTAACCAACTGTAACAAACTGTAACCTGTAAACAAACTGTACTACGCAGTACAATGCAGTAAAGTATTTTAGCACAGCCAGCATACCAGTATAGTGTAGTGTATACCAGTATGAGGATACCAGCATACCAGTATAGTGTACACTGTATAGTGTATAGTGTATAGTGTATAGTGTAGTGTATACCAGTATGAGGATACCAGCATACCAGTATAGTGTACACTGTATAGTGTATAGTGTATAGTGTATAGTGTAGTGTATACCAGTATGAGGATACCAGCATACCAGTATAGTGTACACTGTATAGTGTATAGTGTATAGTGTATAGGGTATAGTGTATACCAGTATGAGGATACCAGTATGAGGATACCAGTATGAGGATAGAGATAGTGTATATTACAATTACAATTACATAGAAGAATGTACTGGCCTTACGGGATACGATATCGTCTAAATCTAAACATCGCATACTTAAAAAACCAGATAAGTAATATTCTGTCCGTAGTAACTATCAACAATTAATCCACATTAAGTGATAAATCCAAAAAATGAATCTTAAAGATATAAAGTCCTTAAATAAATAAGCGACTAAAACCCATCCTTCCTTTCAGAAGAATAAAAAACACCATGAAAAAATACTATTTTGTTGAAATACAGTTAAGTATCTCTCTAATCAATTGCCAAATTTCAAGACCCGGAGTGTAAACTTTCGATAAAGAAAGAAAAAGGAGAAAAAAAATAAAAAGTGTATATAAAAAAGGAAGATTAATTTTCACTCTTCTTCTCTTTTATACTGGAATTTTCCAAATTTTTTTCTCTTTTTTTGCCCAAAAATTTTTCAGTTTTTAAAAGACGCTCATTAGGGTAACAACACCCTTAGACCTCTCATATAAATATGATTATATGTGTATAAGTTGTATTGATATAAGTATAAAAGTATATTAGTATATTATATATTATATAGTATATATTATATAGTATATACTATATAGTATATACTATAGTATAAGGTATTAGTATAAGGTATTAGTATATGATTATGTATATGAATATGTAAAATGTATCATCAAATAAATTGATCATACACCCCTCATTCCCCTCCCCCACATTAGTACTAATTAGTCTATTTCTCTATTTGTCTGACTGACAGAGACAGAATATATATATATATATCCATATATCATACCATTATACCATTGTACCATTATATGTGATATATAATATATGTGATATATGATATATAATATACACTATATACAACAGTATAATATCATATCATTACAAATTATTATTACTAAGAATTTTGTAATAAAATCGACATTACTAATTGATTATATAATCAATTTTTATTTGTAATTTTTGTCTCTTTCCTTTCGAAAAAAAAGACGAAAGAAAAAAACGAAAAAGTTTGGGGGATTTAAACAAAATTTATTCTTTAATTAAAAAAGGGGTTGGAAAAATTGTTTTTATCATTTAATAGTTATTAAGTAATAACAAGTGATATAAGAAAAAATGACTGCAGTTGAGTTTACTCCAATACCCGAAGCATTAGAAGCTTTTAGTAAGTGATGATGAAATTATATTTTTTTTGTGTCAACCACCACCGCCCTTGTACTAACATTTTAATAAATAGAAAATGGTGAATTTTTAGTTGTTATGGATGATGAAGATAGAGAGAATGAAGGTGATTTAATTATAGCTGCTCAGCATATGACTCAACAAAAAATGGCATTTTTAGTTAAACATTCATCAGGATACGTTTGTGTTCCATTATCACAAGAAAGGGCAGATTCATTAGATTTACCATTAATGTTACAAAATCAATCAGATAGACATGGTACTGCATATACCGTGACGGTGGATTTCAGAGAAGGTACCACTACTGGTATATCAGCATATGATAGATGTTTAACAACAACTCAATTGGCTAATCCAATTAGAAAAGGTTTAGAATTTATGAGACCTGGTCATATCTGTCCATTAAGAGCTAAAGCTGGTTTATTAAGAGAAAGAGTTGGTCATACTGAAGCTGCTGTTGAATTGTGTAAATTGACAAATTTAGAACCTGCTGCTGCAATTTGTGAATTGGTTAAAGATGATGATGGATTAATGATGAGATTACCTGATTGTAATGAATTTGCCAAAAAATTTAATTTGAAATTAATCACAATTAAGCATCTACTTGAATACATGGATCTTAATAATTTATAATTCTACCCTCCCCTTCCTCTCTACTATTTACGATGTATGAAATGTCCCCGTTATATATATCTACTTATATATATATATATAAATAAATAAAAATAGGTGCTTGCACTTTTTTTACTACTACAAATGTATGATACGCCACACAGAAAGTGGCGTAGATAATTTCTCTTTTTTTAGAAATAAAAAATTGCTTGTGCTTATCAGTCAATTTTTTTGCTTTTTGTTTAACGTATAAATTGTTTATAATTAATCAATTTTAGTTGTTTTATTATCTTGAAAATATTGGTATAATACAAAAGATGAATAGATTGTGGGGGTCTAAGAATATACAGCCAAAGGCTTCATTAAATGATGCTATGAATAATATAGATGAGAGGGTTTCAAGTTTAGATGTTAAGATATCAAAAGTTAATGCAGAGTTATCAACTTATCAACAGAAATTATCTAAGATGAGAGAAGGTGCAGGTAAGAATACATTAAAACAGAGGGCATTAAAATTATTAAAACAGAGAAAACAGTTGGAACAACAAAAGGATCAATTAATGTCACAATCTTGGAATATATCACAGGCTCAGATGACTACAGAAAATTTGAAAAATACAATGATTACAGTTGATGCTTTGAAGACTAGTAATAAAGAATTGAAGAAAACATATGGTAAGATTGATATAGATAAATTAGAAGCATTACAGGATGAAATGCTTGATATGATTGAGCAATCTAATGAATTACAAGATTCTTTAAGTAGATCCTATGATGTTCCTGATGATATCTCAGAGAGTGAATTAGATGCAGAACTTGAAGCTTTAGGCGATGAATTGGAATTAAATGATGAATTAACGGGAGATTCATTACCTTCATATCTGGTTGATAGTTCCGTTGGTGATGTTGATAAGTTACCTACTTTCATAGATGAGGATAAAGAAGAACAGAAAGAGATGGTTGCTCAGTAGTGTTTTTTTATTTATTATGTACATGTCTCATTATATAATTATAAACTCATCAAAGATTATTTAGTTTTTTCTTTGAATTGCCATGAAGTAGTTACCAATTCCTGATTCATTGGTGAATTTCCAACCATAAAATGGTAAGTATATACATCCTTTAGTATCAATCACTTTATATTCATCTTTGATCTCTTTGATAAATTCAACTATTTCAGTATCGTTGATATACTTAGAATAGGTGTGGGTTCCAATAGGAACAATCTTCAAAATGTACTCTCCCATGAAGATTGTAGTTAACCAAGAGATTATATCTCTATTGATTGTTGATAGGAATAGGTATCCACCAGGTTTAACATGCTTCAAAGCAGATTTTAAAACAACTGAAGGATGGTCAACATGTTCTAACATTTCCATCATGGTAACAACGTCATATTCTGCATCTTCTGGTAAATCTTCAATAGCTTTCAATTCATATGTCAATTTACTATCCAGTTTAGAATCTAATAATTTATGTTGTTTGGCAACTTTTAAAACTTCAGGTGATAAATCAATAGCTGTAACATCGGTAACAATTGGTAATCTAGCTAATGATTCACTGAGTATACCTCCTCCACAACCAACATCAAGACATTTCAACTTCAATTGAGATTTCAACTCGTTGATTTTCAAATTTTGTTCTTTGTTTATTTGACTTGCTATATCAGTTGGTAGTATATTATTGAAATTCCAACCAGGAATGAAAACTTTACTTTCTTCATCGGTAACACCTTTATTTAATTTTAGGTTGGAGTTGATTGTATCATTGATAAAATCCATTCTGATTAAATTCATCTTGTGTAAGATTCTTTGAGATCCATTTGTATCCCACCATGTTGATGCAAGATTGTTGAAATGTTCCTTTTCAGATTCAGAGATTGATGTTAACTTTGCATTGCTGTTTAAACGTAAACTTTTCGTTGAAAATTGTCTAGTTTTATTTATAGATGTTGTAATTTTTCTAAACATGTTTATTCTTATAACCAATTGGTGTATTATTTCCTTACTTCTCTCCTTCCTTTCAGTATAAAAATTCTGTTAAAAATAAATTAACTTTTATTTGGAAATATTTGAGCTTTCACAAAAATCTCAATTTTTTTTACGTTTTTTTAAGTTTTTTTTTTTTTTTTGGTTTTTTTTGGTTTTTGAGGTTTTTGTACTTTTCTTTGTTTTTTTCTTTGTTGTTTAATCTTTTTTATATGTATACTTCTTTTCTTTTTGGTTAGAACTACGTGTATTGACGTGTATAAGGAAACAATCTGTATAATTTACTATCAGTGATGTCTTCGTCGTCGTCAGAATCGGAAGAAGAACAATTTGAAAGTATCATTGCAACCAGACAAAGAAGATCAAATGCAGGTTCAAGACTTAAACAGTTGTTGCAACTAGAAGAACAAGAAATAGCAGAAGCAGAATTCAATAGTAAATTTCAAACTGAAGATGATGAGAATGTCCAGCTTTTATTTCAAGAGGATGGAGAAGATGAAGAGTTTGTGGAGAGTGAATCTGAATCTGAATCAGGAGATCAACAGGATGATGATGAAAATGAAGATACAAAAGACACAAAGCGTAAACGTGATTCAGATAGTGTAGAAGACGTGAATGGAGATGACAATGATGATGATGATGATGAAAGTGCTGCACCAAACGTTGATTCTGATGAAATGTTATCAAATTCAGAAATTGAATCATCGGACTCTGATGAAAGTGAAGGTGAAAGAGACCTTCAAAGAGAATTGAAATTGAAGAAGCGTAAAGAGTCAAGAAAATTCAATGCTCCCACAATTACATTAAAATCAAAATCTACCCCAACAACATCAACCACTACAACTGAAAAAGACAAAGTGAAACAACCTCCTCAGAAAAAGGCAAGAAGGGAAGTTTCTCTACTTTCCAAAGATAGAAGACTATCAACTAGAACTGCCACTATTCAAAACACTATAGAAACACAACAAAAATTAACTGAACAAAAACAGAGGCAGTCGTTGTTTAAACCAAAGCAAAAAGAAGTTTATATAGAGAAAACATTAGAAGAAAGATTAGAAGAGGCTAAATTTACAGAAGAACAAAACACACTATCTTTACAATTGTTTTTTGAACAAGAGATTGAAAAAAAAAAGAAACAAAGAGATATGTTTAATAATAAAAAATTAAAATTATTAGAATTTATAAGTTTTAAAAGTATAGGGAAATATGTTACTCCTTTAGATGAAGTGGAAGAATTAGAAAGACTTCAAAGGTTAGAAGAAGAAGAGTTGGCAAGAAAGGCTAAAAGAAGAAGATACGGTAAGAAAAAGAAAGACGTTAGTACGCCTGAGACTACTGTGGAAAATAAGGATGGAGTGGAAATTGAAGGTAAGCCAAATGCTGAATCTGCAAATGAACCTATACTCAAAGAAGAATCATCTACAAGAGAGCCAGTCAAAGTTGAAGAACAACCATCTGATAAGACAGAAGAACAACCATATGATAAGACAGAAGAACAACCATCTGATAAGAATGAAGAACAACCATCTGATAAGACTGACGAACCATCTGATAAGACAGAAGAACAACCATCTGATAAGATTGAAGAACAACCATCTGATAAGACAGAAGAACAACCATCTGATAAGACTGAAGAACAAACTAAAGAGGGAGAAATCAAAGATATATCAATCAAAGACAGTGTTGACACAAAAACTGAAAGTTCCAGTATAAATACAGATGGTGATATTGAAATGATGGAGATAGATGAAGTAAAGGAGGATATTGTTTCTAGCGATAATATAGACGGTAACTCTGTTCAAGAGAATACTCAAGAGGTGGATAACTCTGCAGTGAATACTGAAAAGGAGGAGGAAACTCTTCAAGAGAATACAGAAACTACAGATAACACAAAGATGGAGGTTACCGAACACCCTGTAGAGGTGGAAGATAAGTTGATCCTTGAAGGTTCAGAATCAGTCATTGCGCCTAATGACAATAATGAAGTTGAAGTTAATTCTAAAGAGGAAGTTGATTCCAAAATAGATATTGAATTGAAAAAGGAGAAAAGTGTTACATTTGAGGATCAACTTGAAGATGATCATTTAGAAGAAGCTGAAAAAATAGAAGTTAAAGAAGAACCTAAAAGAGTTTTTGAAGGGCCAGATCAATTAGTTTCTGCAAACTATATTCAATTTGAGAGATTTTCCACTGAATTATCACAAACTGAAATTAAAACGATACTATTAGGTAAACAATCTACATTACCTGGACCACGTCGTGATCCACACGTTGAAAATATCTGTATAATTAAAAGGGATTTCCAAAAAGATATCAATTTGAAGAAACTATTAAAGCAGAGAAATAGTCATTTCCAAGATTTATTAAAACTACCTAAATTTGGTGAGAAATATCAAGCTGTTGAACAATCAATTGTTGAGAAAACTGAAGAAGAAGTTAAGATTACAATTACTACGCCTGCTCCAGTTGGTATTTATTTACCTAATGGTACTAAGAAGAAATGTTTAATAAATGGAGATTTTGCAACATACTATGATCCATCTAATGGTATACCATATAATTCAGTTGAAGGTTTTAAAATTTTGAAGAAATTAGCCAAGGGAGACTATTATTGGAATCAAATTGATAACGGTGGGGTTAATTCTATTTTCAAAGGAGGTGTTGGTTGTTATTTTGGTGAAGTTGATGGTAAACATGCCAAAGGTGTTCCTGAAGGATTTTGAAAATGCTGTAATGTGTTCTGTATAACTATATATGTATAATAATAATAATAAAATAATAATAACAAGTTTATTTTTGAGAATTAACACAAAGAAAAGGATGATCTGGTTAAAATAATGTATATAGATATCTATAAATTCTAATTAGTATTGTGTTTTAGAGTTTGTTCTTGTGATTCTAATAAATCAGATTGGAATTTTTTGAAAATGGCTAAAACTTGAGGTATAAAATCATCTCTAATTAATTTTTTATACTCTAATTTACCATTTTTAATATCAAATTGATAATCATCTTCATCTTGATCGTGTTCGAATTCTAAAAGTTTAACATCGTAAACGATATCTTCATCTTGATCTTTCTTTGTTAATTTAATATTAAATTCAACGTTAAGTTCAAAAATACATCTAATCTTACCCTTTCTTTGAGTAACATCACAATCTCCAGATATTGGTTTTAAATTAGTAATTGTAATTTCAAATTCATCTTTTGAAACTGATAAATTTGGTAGTCTCTCTTGGAAATATGTATTTGCCCAAGGTAAACAATTCTTATCAATCCAGTGCCTATAAGAAACCAGTTAGTAAAGGATAGATTGACATCAAAAAGGTTAGTTTCAAAAGGATACATACCAGTTATTAGGGTTGTGAACGATGGACATTATTATAGTGATACGTACTTAAAGTCTTCAGTGAAGATATATAGCTTTTGAAAAGGAACAGATCGTAATTAAAAAAAGGAGAAAAATTTAGAAAAGTCATAGCAAAAAAGTCCAAAAAGTCCAAAAAGTTCAAAAAAAAAAAAAAAAAGAAAAAAAAATTTGGAAAATCTAGAAGAATCTAAAGTCACGTGCGCAATATCACTCTTTTCTGTTAAATGAAATAAATAATAATTAATTATTATATATTTTTTATATGGAAAAACATTTACGATAAGAATAAATAATATTAGAATTGGGTTTGAATATATATGGTTTTTTTATATATAGTTTAATTAGTTGTTATAAGTATTAAGGAAATTTAATAAATCATCTTGAACTTTAGTATAAATTGGTTCTGATTCAATTAATAAACAATGTTTTGCATTTTTGTAAAGTATTAATTTTTGACTATCAGATTTATAACACTCATTAATTAATTTATCACTGGCATTACAATCATTAACTTTATCAATATCACCATGACAAATTAAAATTGGTAAATTTTTATCAACTTTACTATAACTTTTATATTTTAATAAATTTTTACCTCTTAGTATAAAATCTCTAGTTTCAATTAACGTACCTGTTAAATTTTGAGACTGTTGATTTTTTTCCATAAATTCAACAAATCTTTTATCAGAGGTAAAGAACTTTGGATTTAAAGCAGTTTTAATCTTTGTTGTTCTAGCAAATGGCATGAATGCAACAGTTGCTCTAACTGCCCATTCTAATGCCATTGGAGGTTGAGTTTCAGGTGCCAATATAATCAATGGAGAAGTTGTTGAAATTGTGGTTATTTTACTTCTATATTTACCATCACTTGCATAACTTAGACCAATCCCACCACCCATTGAATGTCCAAATAGATTTAAATTTGCAGATTTACCACTCTCTTTCAATTCTTTTAAATTAAACTCAATGAAAAAATCTAAATCTTTGAAAACATGTTCATCACTCGTGGTACCAATTGAACCATCTAATAGTCTTGTTGCACCTTCACCCCTTTGAAAATAAAAAAATAAATCGTAACCGCTACTGGCAAAAAAATCTGCTGCTCTATTATAAGACCCATATATATCCCTATAACCGTGTAAAATTAAAATTCTACCTTTATAAAATGAAGCTGTATTATTCCATGTAAATGTTGAAAATTTGGCTCCATCAAACTCAACTATTCTTTCAATTGGTTCAATACTAGAAATATGTGGTGATGCAGTTATCATATTTTTGTCAAAAAATACTATCTATACCCTACCATCTAATGAATAAAGAGAAAGAATGTAAAGTGAAGTTAAAGAAAAGTAAAAGCAAAAATTCAATTTTATATTTAGAAAAAAAGTTTAAAATGCCGTTTGCTTAAAAAAAAAAATAACAAAAAAAAGGAACTCTCCCGCACAAAATAAGACAATCACCGGGCGCTGATACGCGGTATTATTTTTTAAAAATTGCATCGGGCAGAATGGATATAAATTACCCGGGGGGGGGGGGGTTTTTTTTTTACAAAAAGGGCGTTTTTTACTTAAAAAAGAAAAACAATAAAAACAAAAAAAAGAATAATAAACATTTTTTAAAGAATTTTAATTGAATAAACGTAAGATAACGTAAAAAAGTAAAAAAAGAATTTATACAATGGCTATATATTTATACAATGCTATACTATAATTTATACAATTGCTATGTTATAATTTTGATTTGATGCTTTTCGTTTGAACAGCAATTGCTTCAATTTCAACTAAAACTTTTGGATTTGGGAATTTAACAACAACACAGGATCTTGATGGATTAGATTTAACAATTTTTGAGTACTGTAAATTTAATAGTTTTTGATCATTTGGATTCTTAATAAATACTAGTAATTTTAAACAGGTATCAAGTGATGCACCTGAAGCTTTTAAAGTTGTCTCTAAATTTTTTAAACATAGTATAGTTTGTTCTTCAATTGAGTCTGGATAGTTATCTTGATCTTCCGGATAGTTACCTAAATGACCAGCAGTGTAAACCATACCATTGTAAATATGGGCAGGTAGTAGTACTTTACCAGTGGATGAAGATCCAATGTCTTGCCATTCTAATTTTTCAATCTTATGTGGAGTATCTGCGTCTGATGAGTACATTGTGTCATATATATATATATATATCTTATATATATCTTATACAATAAAGATAAGTCTTTGATTTAAAATTAGAAATTTTTAAATGCCGGCGGGCGAGTGAGCGTTTGATTTTTTGTTGAGTTTGTATGCTGACACTACACACGTGACTTTTCTTTTGCAATTTGAATTTGTCTATCAGATATAACTTTAAAAGTTGTTAAAACTGTAAATTTAGAGTAAACTCCAATAAAAGTATTTGTAATAAATTGTAGTATTGCATGACCTGGGTATGGAGAAAAACAAGCAAATCTATCAATTGTACCAACATTTCTATTTATATTTTTCAATGCATAGTGAACAAATTTTTCAGCATTTGGTGTTGAGAATGAAGTTTTAGTTTTATCTGTCATTGGAGTACTAACTAAACCTAGTAATGCAAGTTTAACGTCAATATTGTATAAATATAACTCAGTTGCCAATGCTGGTGTGAAACCTTGTAAGAAAAATTTAGTACCTGAATAAACAGATAGTAATGGACTAGGAACTAAACCTGCAAATGAGCCCATATTTAAAATTAAACCTCTAGTATTACAATCAGTTATTGAATTTTTGATGATAGGTCCAATTAATTTAGTAATCTTTAATAGGAATAAATTATTAATTTTAATCATTCTTTCAATCTCATCAATATCAAATTCAATGAAATTTCTTGGTTTAAAATGTGTTATACCAACATTATTAATCAATATTGAAATTGGTAAATTTTGAATCTTTTCTAAATTAAATTCTAATTTGGAAACGTCTAAACTTATAACAACTGTTTTAACATTGTACTTTGATTCAATACAACTTGCAATTAAATCCAATTTTGACTGAGTACGCGAAATTAAAATAATGTTGAATCCTTTAGATGCCAATTGAATCGCGTATTCTTTACCCATACCATCAGATGCACCAGTAACAACTGCCCAGTATCCTTTATTCGCACCATATTTATCAAACTAAAAAATTGTTAGTATATATTAACAAGGAATGGAAAGGGAATAACTTACATTTGCAGGTGGTAGTAAATATGATTCAAATAATACTTTAATCAAATTAAATATAAATTTAATCAATTTAAAACACCCAATTATCAAAGATAAATAACCAAAATTTGTAATTATTTTACTATCACTATTACTCAATACAGATAAGACAGACATTTGATAATATAATATATATATATATATATATAACTATCAACCCATTAATCTTACCCCAATTTCAAGTAAAACAAACTTTTTTGTGCCTTCATTTTGTTTGTGAGTGTTTTTTTTTCATTTTTTCTCCTTACATTAAATGGGCTGTGTCGTTATTTGTTTATTTTATGGGCTGTGTTTGAATTAAAGAGAAATTTCTGGAGAAAAATTTTGGCTGTGCTTATCGTTTGTTATAAAAAAAATCAACAACAGCAAATTGCATTATCTTAAGACAAAACTATAATTTTTTATAATGTTTATAAGTGTATAGCTTATAGTGTATAGCTTATAAAGTATATATGTACTTACTCAATGGGTATTTCAATGGAATAGTTTCCTAATTTGAATAAACATCCTTACATAGTTGCATTAGCCACTTATTGCAGGTCAGTGAAATGGACTCCATGAACGGCTTAATCTGTGGATGAATGTTTCCCGATTCACATTATCTATACCTATATATATATATATATATTATAGTATATATAGTATATACTATATAGTATATATTATATACTATACTGTACTAATACTACTATACTGTATATACTATACGTATATATATATACTATACTATAATATACTATAATATATATATATATATATATACGTTTAGGTGGTGTGATAGTATGGTAGTTTATTCCAAATGGTTCTATCGGTTTAACGATATGGAACTTTACGGAGTTTCAAAAGTATCCGCGTCAATTAGGGGCTAGAACTTTAACAACGCCATACTTGCGAACCCCGAGAATTTAGCCACTACTCTACTATATACATTGTACAATATATTTAATATTATATTCTAATATATATTATTATTATATATTATATATGTAATATAATATATATAATTTATCGGTTCCTCGTTTTAAAATTACAAATTTACTTAATAACGAAATCTCCATTAAATTTGTGGCTGATTCACTGTGAGAAATTTTTGTATTTTTAGTGTGAGACAAACAAAAAAAAAATGTATGAAAATTAAAAGTGGTGGTTGGTGGTGAATTTTTTTTTTTAAATTTTTTGGGTGGTTGTGGGTGGTAATGGGTGGTCGAGCTTTCAAATTGTTGATTTTGTATTCTTATCGTATTTATTTCACTTTATTCTTTTTTTATTTAATATACTTTTTATTTAATTTTTATTTTTCTTTTTAGTTAATTAAGTAACTAATCAAGTTTAATTTTAACTTTATTATCAACAACTATTATATATATATAAAAAAATGTCTGAACCTCAGTATGTATTATTCTACAATTCCCATTGATTTGTTTTAATTTCTTACTAACAATTTTTAGAGGTGATTTTGGTTTAATCGGTTTAGCCGTTATGGGTCAAAACTTGATCTTAAATGCTGCTGATCATGGTTTCACTGTTGTTGCTTACAACAGAACCACTTCTAAAGTTGATCACTTTTTAGAAAATGAAGCTAAAGGTAAATCAATTTTAGGTGCTCATTCAATTGCTGAATTATGTTCAAAATTAAAGAGACCAAGAAGAGTTATGTTATTAGTTAAAGCTGGTAATCCAGTTGATCAATTCATTGATCAATTATTACCACATTTAGAAAAAGGTGATATTATCATTGATGGTGGTAACTCACATTTCCCAGATTCAAACAGAAGATTTACTGAATTAAAAGAACAAGGTATCTTATTCGTTGGTTCTGGTGTTTCAGGTGGTGAAGAAGGTGCTAGATATGGTCCTTCATTAATGCCAGGTGGTGCTGTTGAAGCTTGGCCACATATTAAAGAAATTTTCCAATCAATTTCTGCTAAATCTGATGGTGAACCATGTTGTGATTGGGTTGGTGATGCCGGTGCTGGTCATTACGTTAAGATGGTTCATAATGGTATTGAATATGGTGATATGCAATTAATTTGTGAAGCTTATGATTTATTAAAGAGAGTTGGTGGTTTCTCCGATAAAGAAATTTCTGAAGTTTTCTCCAAGTGGAACACTGGTGTTTTAGATTCATTCTTAATTGATATTACTAAAGATATTTTAGCTTATAACGATACCGATGGTACTCCATTAGTTGAAAAAATTTTAGATTCTGCTGGTCAAAAAGGTACTGGTAAATGGACTGCTATTAATGCTTTAGATTTAGGTATGCCAGTTACTTTAATTGGTGAAGCTGTCTTTGCTAGATGTTTATCAGCATTAAAGGAAGAAAGAGGTAGAGCTTCTACTCTTTTGGCTGGTCCTGAAGCTTCTGCTGTTACTATTACCGATAAACAAGCTTTTGTTGATGATCTTGAACAAGCTTTATATGCTTCAAAGATTATTTCTTATGCTCAAGGTTTCATGTTAATTAGAGAAGCTGCTAAAGAATACGGTTGGAAATTAAATTTCCCATCAATTGCTTTAATGTGGAGAGGTGGTTGTATTATTAGATCTGTCTTTTTAGGTGAAATTACTGCTGCTTACAGAGAAAACCCAGATTTAGAAAACTTATTATTCCATCCATTCTTCAACTCTGCCATTTCTAAGGCTCAATCAGGTTGGAGAAAATCTATTGGTAAAGCTATTGAAGCTGGTATCCCAACTCCAGCTTTCTCAACTGCTTTATCTTTCTACGATGGTTACAGATCTAAACAATTACCAGCTAACTTATTACAAGCTCAAAGAGATTACTTTGGTGCTCACACTTTTGAAATCTTACCTGAATTTGCTACTGCTGAAAGAAAGGTTGGTGATCACATTCACATTAACTGGACTGGTAAAGGTGGTAACGTTTCTGCTTCAACTTATGATGCTTAAATCTAATTCTTTATATTAAATATATAACGTACATATCGTCTATTTTCTGTACTTTTGAATCAATTTCTATAGTCTTTATTATAAAAAAGTTCCAAAAGAAAAAGAATAAATTTATTCCACTAAATTGTTTATAAAAAATTCATAAAAATTTCCTAAAAAGTAACAAATTGAAAATGGGCTGTGTTGATTATGTAATATATTATGTAATTCTTCTTTTTTCTGTTCGTCCAAAGAAAAAAAAGAAAATTTTTTTTTTTTTAATTCGAAAGGAAAAAAAAAGCAGTCACTAATTCCTATTTGGATTATTTCCCTTTTAAACCGTTTTGTTTACTAATTTGTGACTGTGTTTTTTGAAAAACTAGATTTACCCCAGACTCCAAAATTTATTTAAAATTATAGATAAGATAACGATTTTGTCTTTGATATGTCTGACAATCAGCAACAGCATCAAGAACAGAACCATAGTCTTGATTATGATGATCAAGAAGATGTAAACATCATCGATGATGTTGTTGTTCAAAGTGCTAATGATGCCAATGATATAATAATCAATGATACCAATACAAATACTGATCTTGATCAAACGGTAGACTCGAACGCAAATGAATCTATTACCACATATCAACACAACGCTTATGATGTTGATCAACAACAACAACAACAACAACAACCAGAGGTAGATGCTAGTGTGCCGACTGATGACGCCGATGATGATCAATTTAATTTTGATATCGATGCTAGCAGTATATTTAAAGACTTGGTTGATTCAACGGTGAATCAACTTCTATCAAACGATAATAAAGATGGAAATGATTCAAGTGTTGATCATACCAGTACCGATAATGTTGATCAAGATAAACATAATTCCGATATCGATAATGAAACTCATCAGTTATTGATGCAGTTTGATGAAGAGTATAGTATATCAAATAACGATATATCTAAAGATGTTGATATGTCTACCAACTCTGAATCAAAATTAGATGACGATAATGGTGAAAAGAAAAGTATACTTAATATGCAACAGGCAATTGCTGATGCTTTCGCTAAAAATGATACTGATGATACTGAACTTTCAAAAGGTATTGAAGATATTCAAATATCATTAGACGATGAAAAGATTCATGATGTTCAATCTAATGATGAAGATTATGTTATGATTGATAATGATCAATCTGCAGAAGATACCCTAAACCAAGCAATTGCAGATGCTTTGACCGCTAATTTCTCTGTTTCACCTGAACCTGAACAAGATGAAACTAAAAATGATAAATCAAAACCTCAAGATCTTCAGAATACACAACAAGACAAGTCTAATGACCTTATTTTCTCTACAGAAGAAACAGATTTAAAAGATGCTGAAATGGATCTTAATCAAGCTATCGCAGATGCATTGAAAGAAACTCAAAAATCATTAGAAGAATCTGCAAAGGCCAACAGTAATGAAAGTGCAAGTGTTAAAGATAAAGGTGCAGAATCAAGTTCTGATTCAAGTTCTGATTCTGATTCTTCTGATTCAAGCTCTGGTTCTGATTCTGATTCAAGCTCTGATTCTGATTCTGATTCTTCAAGTGATTCTTCAAGTGATTCTGATTCAAGCTCTGATTCTGACTCAAGTTCTGACTCTAGTGACTCAGATTCCGATTCTGACTCAAGCTCTGACTCAAGTTCTGACTCTAGCGATTCGAGCTCTTCTGATTCAGACTCTTCTGATTCGAGCTCTGATTCCGATTCCGATTCTTCAGACTCTGATTCTTCAAGTTCTTCTGATTCAGACTCTGATTCTTCAAGCTCTTCTGATTCCGATTCTTCGAGCTCTTCTGATTCCGATTCTGATTCTGACTCAGACTCTGACTCTGACTCGGATTCTGAACCAAAAACTGACGCAAAGAAAAAGATTATAGTTCCTCCTCCTAAACCTACAAAAATAGTTCCAACGAAGAAAGTGACCACTTTACCTAAACCAACCCCATCTCAGACACAAACTAATAAAAAGAGTAAAGCCACATCTGCTCCATCTAAAACTTCCAGCACTGCTACCAAACCAAAGACACCATCAAATCGTAATGCAATCTCTAATGAAGATTCACATCTATTAGATTTGAACCAAGCTATATCAGATGCGTTAAGTGTACATGCATCTGCAATTGAAGCCTCCAATAATTTGGGAAGCTCCTCTTTCTCACAAATAGGAACATCAAAACAAAGTGAGGAAGACTTGAGTCAGTTTGAATTAAATAAGGCAATTGAAGCTGCTTTCAATGACAAAGGTGTCAGTAAAGATAAACAAATTGAACTTGACTTGGCTGATGATGGGAGCTTAGAATTAAACAAAGCAATTAGTGAGGCATTTGCAACACAAGGCTTAGTTCCACAATCTAAAACTAAACCTCAACCAGCATCAAAAGCTAAAGGTAAGAAAAAGCAAGATACAACCTCTAATCCAGAAACTGAGTTACAAAAAGCTATTGCTGATGCATTGAGAGAAACTACAACCAGTGCCTCTTTTGATAATGGATCTCTTTCTGCAACAGATAATGACTTGCAAGATGCATTGGCCCAAATGGTGAAAAATGTTGTTGATACCAATTTATTCCCTGAAAAGGTGACTAAAAAGCCAACTCCAGCTCCTAAGAAAAGAGCACCAGCTAAACCAAGAGCTAAAAAGCAACCTGTTAAGAAGACTGCAAAAGCTGCTGATAAAGATGCTCCTCTTGAAGAATTTCAATGGAATGAGATGATGGAACAAGCAATGGAAATGGCAATGAATGATTCAGAGAATTTGATTTCCAGTATGAATATTGGTGATGATAGCACTTCAAGAGGTGGTATGCAACAGGGTTCATCCTCTACACAAGAGAAGATAGATCGTATAATTCCCTCAAACAGGCAGTCTGTTTCTTCGATAGCTCAATCTATGGTTAATGCAGCTATGTCAACTGCAGCTGTAAAAGCTGCAGCTCAACAGAGATTAGCTCAAATCACTGCTCAACAGTCATATGATAAGCAACCAGTATTCAATGATCGTACAACAAATGCATATCCAACAAATGTATTCCAGCAGTCTAAACAACCTGCCCTCATCAATGTTCCTGCAGTTCCAAAGAAGAAAGCCGCCAATAGGAAAAAAACGAGTGTATCTAGTACTGTTTCTTCTAATGTTCTAAATGAAGAAAAGTACCAAAAGTTTCAAAAGCCTACACCTAGACCTGCTTCTGAGTCGCAACAATCAACATCTTCCAACTTGAAATCAAGTGATACATTATCTTCACTTGTTGAGTCTAAGCAAGATGATCAACATACCAAAACTACACAAGATGGTAAATCAGCTTCATTTACAGAAACTGTTCCTCCTGGACAATACAAGACCCTTCCAATAGGCTCCAAACTTGTACCTGCAAAATCAGAAATTCCTATAGTTGCTCAAAATCGTATAAGCTCTCCGTCATCTTCCACCCAATCACCTCAATCTATATCCCAATCATCTTCAATATCACCTCTTTCTTCGATTGGAACAGTTATTTCAAAGTTGAAACTCTTAAAAGGAAGTCCATCAGAAACACTCAGTAAGATTGACCCAAAAAAACTCATTTCAATCAAAGATATTGTTTCATCCGCTGTTAACACAAAAGCTGCAGAAACAAGCGATACTGAATCTACAGACGGTTTAAATGAAAAGGAAAGAATTAGATTGGAAAATAGAAAACGTAAGAAGAAGTGGAGAGTCACTAACATTGAGAAGAATAGAGATTATGATTTGAGGTTAAGAGTTATCAAAAGAGCAAATTACTTGTTCCCGGATCCAGAGTCTGCTGAAATAAAAGCCAAATGGATTACTGAAGAATTCGAAAAGAGAAGAGTTAAAAGAATGAATAGAAACTCGAATAAGCAAGATGCTTCTGAGTCAGCTAAAACAGCTTCTGACGATGATGCTACGAGAGAAGGAAATGCTGTTCTCAAACCATCAAGACAGAGTGAAGTCAATAGTCTTACAACTATATTTAAAGACTCAAAATTACAGGAAAAAGTTGTTGGTATTTATAGTGCTTTAGGTGAAAATATTAGTCTTGATCAGTTATCTTCCGACAATATTGATAAAAAGGCCACTGTTATTGCTACTGCATTAGCTGTAGTCTTTTTAGCATCTTCCAATGAGTCTTTCAAAGCTGAAAATTCATCACAACTGATCAATTTTATTGTTTCATTGCTAAAGACTGATTTGGCATCAGCAAAGTTCCAGGTAACAAATGATCAGCCATCCGATAATACTACAACTTCAATTGCAGGTCTGCCATCGGGCGTTGTCTCATTATTCAAAGTTAGCACACCAGCTACAAATCGTTCTAAAGAGCATGTGCAAGCAAAACCACCATCTTATAATCCTGATTTATCGTTAACATCATTTGTCAAACAAACAAAAAATGCTGCTCCAAAGCAAGATTATTCTTCGATGGGTGGGTTGTCAAATTTGACATCCAGTACAACCGCAACAGCTAATTATAGTAAACAGGAAAAGTTAATGAAAGACAAATCTATGCAAGTGCCACCACAACGTCAACAAACTCCACTTGCTATCGCACAAGATTCCAGAATTAATACTCTGTCGCAAAAAAAAGAGGGGTCTTCCATTGTTGGTTCGGACAGAGCTTCTCTTCAAAATATGACATCTGTTCTAAATCAACAACAACCATCACTGGATGTCATGAGGGCAGATTCATTGATTTCATTTGACCAAATACCAAGAGAACCAACCTCTGGTCCAACATTAGGGTTCCCAATCGTTCAAGCTCCTCCTGCAGTAGCAATTGAAATTGAAATTGAGCTTCCACCTCCTAAACCTAAAACTAAAGCTAAACCGAAAGCTAAGACTATCTCTAGAAAGAGAAAAAATTCTACTTCTTTTGCTGAATCCAAAAAACCCAAAATCACTAAAAGTGATACTCCCAGCTCAACACCTGATATATCTAAATTTGATACCCAACTACTTGACAAATTTGAATCCCAGTCTAATGAATTTGCGATCAAAAATGATCCATTAACTGCATCTTCAAAGGTAGAACCAGTGTCACTCTCATCCCAACAATCATCAACTGAGAGTATTGGAGACCTTCCTTCTGCTGCACCTGTATCTCAACAATCAAAAGATATCCCAGCAGTTACAAGTGCTCCTTTGGAGGTATCTTCCTCTGCTGTTAAGTCTAAGCCAGAGGCTAAACCTAGAGCACCAAAGCCTAAAACGATTTCTAGGCCATCGGTGCAACACCAACAATTTACGCCAGCTTCTATACCACAAGTCAAGCTACCAAGATACCATAAATCGGAGTTGGATTCTACACCTTCTGCTGTGAGACCATTATCTGCTCCGTCATCGCTAAAACCTTCACCATTATCCACTTCTAATATAAGAACATTGACACCTTCTCACTCTCACTCCCCTCCTCAATTGTCTTCCACCATTTCATCTCAATCTCCGCCGCTTCCATCTGCTGCTCCGAAGCTCGGTTTGGGCTCCCCCTCAAACATTTCACGTATTGGTTTCTCTTCCAATGGTTCTATGGCTAACAGTTCAGGACCAATGGGATTAAGAAAACCAGGTGCATTCAGAAAACCTCCTGGATTTGGAATCAATTCATCTAGGAGTGATAACCACAAAAAGCCTTTTGGAGGTATTACCCCTTTAAAAAGAAACTAATAACTACTTCCAGTTGTTACTCGCTCAGGTTATGCATGTTACTATTATAATTATCTGTATATTTTATGTATTATTTATAAACTCTTGAAGTTATGTATTTTTAATGTGATTCATTCTACAAAATTTAAAAAAAAAATTGGCGTATTTTATCAAGAGTAATTTAATCTGTGCTATTCAGTTTTCCACCTACCCTTTTGAAAAAAAAAACACCAAAAGATGGGATAAATCACTTTCTGATGTGAAGGAAAAAAAAGAGTTCCCGCGAGAGAAATAAAAAAAAAGAATGAACAAACCCAGGATCGAACTGGGGACGTTCTGCGTGTTAAGCAGATGCCATAACCAACTAGACCATCCGTCCAATTCTTGTTAGATTGGTTTGATAGACTACTATGAAATAATCAACTCCTCATTAAAAATGAGTTTAAAAGGATTTAATTTTTGTCTTTATACGGTTCACAAAGGCCAAAATAATTACTCTGTACGTTTACAAATTGCAGAAAAGGAAATTCACTATTGGATAGTATATATTGGTATTGAACAAAAGAATTAAAAGAGCATCTGATATTCCCCAATGTGTTGGAGTCTAGATAGTATTTACTACTATCTATACACCTTTTATTCTTTATTTTAATTCTGAATGTTATTTATTAATATTATTAGATTTTATGAGATTATTCAAATTACATGATTTATTATATAATCATTTTATTCCTATTTTCTCATATATCATTTAAACAGGATTATATAAGGATTAAGCGGTGCAACCAACTTCACCTTTAATGTTATGAAGGTTTATTGTTTACTACATGTATTTACATTGTTACTAAATTAACGATTACTTAGTCTTATATTGTTGTTGGGATGTGAAAACTTTTCACTTAACGATCTCGATGTCGACTGGGTTGTTGAGTTTAGCAAACAAAGAGCTATATTAAACTATTAAAGTTTCTTTATATACTTTATAACCATTATTTAAATTTACCTTGAAAGAGGTAAGGAAGTTTTATTATATACACACATACAATATATTTTAGCCAATATATAAGAATAGGATTATTGTACAATTAATTAAACACTTCAGTTAACCTATAGTTCTTAACATTATATATACTTAATCGGCACTTAAGTGAACTCAACCAAGTACGTATACTTTTCTATGCCATACCTTTTCTAGAAAGAGAAATAGATACCTACTTACCCCGGAGGTTAGTATCTTACAACTGAGTCATTCTCCCATCCGTTTATGGATTGAGTGTGAATGAAGATACATCATGACGGTCATAATATCATGCCCCCTTTGTTATTAAAGGCTTAACCTCAATATGGCACCTATGCTGGGAGTAAAGTATTTATTTATCTTTGCTTATCTACACTTATTCGAACGCAGATACTAACCTATTCTTACTACAATCTTTATTAATTTAGTTTATAAAAATTATTCAATTGTATCAAAAATGGATTATCAATTATCACCAGAAGTCACTACCATCCCTGGCTTAATGAATTTCTTCAGATCAAAATCCCGTGAACTCGAAGCCAGAATGTCATCAATTGAATCTGACACTGATGAACATCTCAATAGAATTGTTAACATTGAAAATTTATCTTCAAATCAATTAAATGAAAACAATGACAGTATCGGTAAAATCAAAGAGGATTTTAAAAAAATGGAGACCATTATTGGTAACCAAGCTGAAGCTATTCAAAAGAGTTACACATTAACTGATACTATCAACAAACAATACCAGGATAGTACTATCAATGAACGTGTTTTAATGGAGAAGGTCAATGATATCAAATTACAATCAAATAATACTCATACTGATTTAATGACCACTAAAGAAAAATTATCCAATTTAGGCAACACTGTTGACAATCTGTCATCAAAGACCAGCTATGAAATCAATGGTGTCCATAAAAATCTTGACAACTATATGGATTTAGTTAAAAATAAAGTTAATTCAAACACTATCCAAACTGAATCCACCACCAACCTATCAAGTATTGAAAATAGAATGGACAACATGGATAAAAGAGTCACGAAGGTCGATGATAAATTATCAGAAGTTACTAAGTCTGTCACTCAATTGCAAATTGATTTTAAAGTAATTCAAGAATCTAACATCAAATCAAGAAATACTGATGAATCATCGAAACCTGTTAATGAACATGAATTAGAAAAAGAACTTAAATCATTTGAAAACCTAACCTATAAGAAAAAAGGAGATCCATCTATCACTTTCCAAAGATATTGGATCGACCTTAAAGAAATCATGGTTAGATATAAAATGGGAGATATTGTTACTTATTATGAAGAAGGAGATCTCACTACTCAGATGAAACCTACTGAAGAGAGAAGAGCTAGAAGAATTTTAAAGAAAACTGTTGATAAACTATTTGTTCCAAATTATCTATTATTAAATAGAGATAATCATTGTGCTGTTTCTGCTGCTCGTATCATCTCTGAAATCAAATCTGCATACATCAAGTTACCAATCGATAGTTTCTATATTCAAAACATTGTTAATCAAACATAGTTGAAATTAGATATTAGTGAAATTAGTGATAAATTAACTTACATTGAAGAACAAACTTTCTATGCTCAAGATCAGGATATCGTACTAAATATAGAAGACTTCATTAATACATTATATGTCAACTTAGGTATAGAATTCAATGCATTCATAGGAAAAATATTAATTTTCTTTATATCGTTTATTGAAATTCGTTTTTTTAAATTTTAATAATATTTCACAAAAGGGAAAACCCAAAGGACTGAAAAATTCAGGTTTATTCTTATTATCTTTCAATGTACCTTATTTCCTGGATATGAAAGCTTAGAACAAAGTAAAACAAAAAATTTAGACACTCTCGAGTTAGTATCTTCTAATCATGTTTTGAAGCTTAGTATGATGTCACTGGATAACTACCGATCAATTTCAGTTTGTCCAACTAAGATATGAAAGTTTATATATATATATTATACACATTCCTTTGTTTGAAAACCAACTAAGTTATTCTAGAACTTTACTATATTTAAAAGATATATTCTGATAAAAAACTTTATATGATTTTTATGGATATATTCGAATTAAATATCCCAAAGATATTCTGAGGTAAGCCATAGTGCTTCAATGTGATTGGTACTTATTCTATTATTTTATTTTTATTTTAATACTGGTTCACTGTGTATAAGTTTCACTCAAGAAGTCATAGAGTGTTTTTTTCTTTTTTTATGTAGAATTCCAAGTCTTAGAGATATGGTTTTAGAGCTGATACTGCATTAAATTCCTTATTGGAAGTTATATAAAGATACTATATAAGTCATTTCACCAATATCTAGAGGTCCTCAAGCAAGAGAATATACTTAGGACTCCCAAATTAAACTGTCAAATAGCAGAATTATTCCTTTGATTCAATGTTGAATGGTAGCTGTTGAAGCAATTAAAAAACATTTCAGTCATCATAATCACATTAATAACTCAAATTAAATACCACCTTTCCTTGAACTTTAAAATATTATTAGGCGATCAGATGAAAACAGTTGTTCTTTATAGTTATGAGGAATGAAATTAGTAGTGGACTTTTAGCAACTTCTGTTTTTTCGGAAACTTATTTTTTGACATGAATGTTATTTTTGATAGGAGCCCAACAGAAGACAAAGATCAACTCAACAATTCTAACAAGAATTGGACGGATGGTCTAGTTGGTTATGGCATCTGCTTAACACGCAGAACGTCCCCAGTTCGATCCTGGGTTTGTTCATTCTTTTTTTTCTCGCTCTCGCGGGAACTCTTTTTTTTCCTTCACCTAAGCACAAAATATATGAAGTTACGTTTACTATTAGGCTACAAAATATGATCTAAGTAATGAAAGAAAAGATATTTAATTTTTTTTGGCAGCTACATCTGTTATCTATATAAAATGCTATAGCAAAAACGAAAACGAAAAAAAAAAAAAAAAATCCAGACAAGATAGAAAATATATCAAATTAAAAAGAAGAGTAGCAATTTTATCTTTAGGGACAAAATAATCTAAACCTGCTAGATTTTTCAGATGTCACCATTGTTGTCTCTTTGCTCAGAAGGTAAAATCCACTGTTCCCAACCAGTCCTTAATCTAACCCTTTTTTTATGACCAGATCCATGTAGTTCCAAAGTAGGAATATTTTTGAGCGCTTGTAATAATGTTTTGATATTACCTCCAGATAGTGCTCTCAGTCTTGAGAAATTTGAAATAAAGGAAACCAAAATATAACCTTCATCATCCATATGTTTTCTTAGATAAACGTCTTTCAATAAATTTTCCATTGAGAAGTAATATTCAACTTGTTTTATAAGCATACCAATTCTTTCATCCATAGGTGAAGGATAATTTTGTTGGAAAACTGGTTGAGGTACAAAATACTGTTGTTGCCCCATTGATGCATACCCACCAAATGACTGTGGATGTAATTGTGGCTGTGGTGATGATGGTGGCATTAAAGAGTGAGTGAAATAAGGTTGATAATACTGAGAAGGATCTTGGACGGATGCTAATTGATTTCCTGATGGTGAATAGTAACCAAAATATGGATTTGAATTATTAAGCAGTGGTGGGGACATTTCATAAGTCATTTGTGATGGAGAAAGTGGATGCATACTATTACTAGTAGAAACTGGAGGGTTTAAAAGTGGAGAATTTGAACTTGAATTATCAGCCAAGGGAGAACCAATTGATGAAGAAGAAGAGTTATTTCTACTATTGAGTCTTGATAATGATCCCGATGAATCAATTAAAGGTGGTTGAGTAAAATAAGGAGGAGCATAGTATTGAGGAGACAGTATTGGGTATGTGATTGGCAAAGAAGGAACATTATATGATTGAATGTATGAATTCCTTTGTCTCACGCTATTATTTGATCTATCCACTGATCTCCTTCCATTGCTACTAGTTCTAGAAGATCTAGTATTTCTAGCACCTTCAGTAAAGTTATTATCAATTTCATTATTATTACTATTATATTCAGTAAAATACTTTTCATCTTTTGAATTTTTTGTATTATTTTCAACATCGTATATTTGTGTATTCACATTATTGTTATCATTGTAATCATCTAACGGACCAATTGTCTGTAGTGGGTTTGTATAATTTTCGGTAATATTTTGATTCACCTTATTATTATGTCCATATTTTTTATCAGAATGAGTACCACTTGTACCATTTGTTGACTTTCCATTACTTATTCCACTTTTGTCCTTAGTTTTAATTTTAATGTTACTATTGTTATTTGATTTGATTCTTCTATCATCCTTTGACGAGTCATTATTAACCTTTTGATTTGATTTTTCTTTGATTTTCCTTTTCCCACTATTATTACTATCATTATTACCGCCTTTTGAATTGGTTTTAACCTGCGATTTTTTATTCAATTGATTTGATGTAGCAACTAATATTTCGGCTTTTAAAGGAACCCATTTTTCCTTACCTCCCTTTTTAGGTTTAATGGTATCAACATATGACGAATTAGAAGTTCCAGTAAACCCTGTAGAGTTATCACCTGAAACTTTAGGAAAAAGATCTCGTGTGTCCTTGTTAGTTGTAGTTGCAGTAGAAGTAGACAGCGCTACATGATTTTGACCCTTTGCCGTCAAAGATGATGATGATGATGATGATGCATTTAAAGTCTTAGTACTATTATTCCATGGATTAACTTGAGGAGGAGGAGCAGGTAATAAAGTAGAAACTCTTAGATTTGAAGATGAATTTAAAATAGTATTCATGGCGGTTAAATAAAATTAAATGATAAGTTGTGATAAAATTGAATGAATACCTGAGTTAATGTATATACTGCATCCAAGATGATGGGTTGAATAATCAAATCCTGACACTTGATGTAGTTTATAGAAAAGAAAAGGAAAAAAAAAATAAATTCTATAATAACAATTTTCCTTAATAACTATACTATCAATGTGGCGTATTACCTATAAAACCAATCTATAGAGAAAAGATATTATATCAACAAGACTTTGTTCAAAAACACACTCTTGTATATCAACGACGACCACAACAACAACAAACGTACAACAACTATGGGGAGTTTCTGTAATAACAACCAGTAAAATGTTATATGTCTGTATAGAATTGAAACAAGTGAATGGATCAAACAACTATAAGTAAATGTGTGTGCTGTGAATATTCAAAGGAAGAAAAGACAAGTACAAACAAAAACAGAAATTACACTTTACAAATTAGAATGTAACAACACTAATAGTTCTAACTGACTGTTGAATTGAAAGTGATTGAATTGAATTAAATTAATAGATCAATATTAAACAGAGGAACTTGTTAGTTGTATCTTTTCTTTATAATTTCTTTAAATTGTCAATTTTACCACTACTGCCTCTCCCCATTCTCATATTCTCATATTCTCATTCTCTCTCTGCCCTCCTCCTCCTCCAAACAGTAAATGTGTAAATTTTACCACGGGATTGATTTGCAAGCCCGCAGGGGTACATGTACAACTCTGTGTATTTTTATTAAAAATATGCAGGTAAATTGTGGGTTGTCTACGTACGTACACGATGTATCACTACGTAATTCATATATTTATATAATTTTTTACCCCGTCGTACGATTGGAGTGATCGTGGAGTGGAGAGGACTGGACAGAGAGGGGGGAGAGGGGAAGGCGGATATAAATAATTGGGGCATGGGGGAGTCATTTGCACCTCCTTCCCAATTCAAAATATTATTACAGTATCACATGTGAGTTATACAGAGAGATTACTTGGTGTTTTAATATATATATACATACATCTATTTGTTTATTTATCTGTTTATCTTATCCTTTTGCCTCAACGCCAGTAGTTATAATTCTCTATATACGCATGTAATAATTATAAATGTGGCTATAATTACCGAGCCCTGTTTTGAATATGTACGCTCGTATGATTATATAATAAAAAAAAATATATATATAAACGTCGATAGACGTTAATCGACTTGCCAATCATTTTATATAGTACGCGTAAGGTCTTAGTATTATATAATATATTTAGAAAGGATTTTAGTTTGATATCGATTGAAAAAATTTATATATCTATTAGAGTTATAACCATATCTACTTGAATTTTGCAAAGTTCAAAGAGTCTTTGAAATTTTTATTAGACTATAAGGACATACATACTAGGTTTTGCTTTACTTTCAAGTAATTTGAGTTTATATTGATGAGTTTAGATTTGTTTAGTTTCAAATGTCTATTGAAAAATTAAAAGTCTCTGAGGAGCTTCTTCTTCTTCCCCAGGATTCATTTGATATTCTTCCCATGGATACTAAGAAATCTAAGAAAGTTCCAATTTCAATTAAATTATTATCCTATTTAACAATTTCAAATCTACATTATAGTTCAATATCTTCAAATTCTTCATATGAGATTATTCCCGATTCAATAACCCTTGAATCATGGAGTTGTCCTTCCTCTTCTTCATTTTTAGGTTATTATATATCGATTGATGAATCTATACCTAAGCATCATTCAAGTGGGAAGTTTGGTATTTTAATACCAGTGAATTGTTCTTTGATATGGCAGATCTTGATTCTTAAAGATAGTTTCCATTTGGGAGATTTGAAATTGACAAGTCTTAAAGTTCAAAGAAGCGTAAGTGAGATAAGATCGTCATCAATGATAAGGTCAAAGGATGATTTATTTACTTTATCAGCTACAGATAAGCTTGTAAGATATGAAAACAATGATAGTATCATATCGAATTTCTCTATGAAGCCACCATCTAAGTTCAAAGATCTATCATTTACTACAACTTCTCACATTACAGAATCTCCTACTAAATTAACAGATATAGATCCACAAGAATTCTTAGCCGAGAGGTATTATTCGACATTATACAAGGATACCATACTTTTACAATTTTTTTCAAAGACGGCATTACCTAGAGTTCATATTCTTTCACATTCTAATGATCAACTAGTTAAAGAAACTTTAAGTATGTTTATCATTAAATCAATGTCTGAGTTTGATTTAAGAAATAGATATAGAAGTATAAATGGTACAGATTCAATTGAATCATTATTTATGGATGAAAAGCATTTGATTGACGATAGAGAGTTTAAATTTAGGAAAAATTTTGTAACCACTATTGAACCTAATTTTAACGAGGACCAAATAAATGAGATTTTTTTCAATTTGAAAGTTAGAGAAGCAAAGTTACAAATTTTATTAAGTTTAGAACTCTTGATATTATTAGAGAAGGATTCAACAGGGGTTGTTGAAGTCAATGATGAAGCACCAGTTAAACTTCAGAAAAAACCTATAGTTTCGAAAAAAATTAAGAAGCAAAGGCTAGTTGGTCGTAAGAAAAGACTAGTGCCAACTTTGATAGGTACTGCTGTACCTTCAAATTCACACTTCACCACCGATTTAAGAGAAACTGAGGAACAGATCTTAGAATTGAAACAGAAAACATCTTTGAATAAATCTACATTAGAGATGAACATTAAAGCCCTTTTCGATAAACTTTGCGTTTGGGATGCAGTTACCGGGATATCATCTAAAGATGATTCTTCAGCTTTTGGATTTTTAATGAGTTCAGTGATTCCATTTTTCCAAAATTCTCTTAAAAGTTTACTAAAAGATTTGGTTAATAAGTCAAGAGGACCTTCCACTTCTCGTAAAGAAAGAGAGGATAAAAGAAAGGAAAAATCACAGAAAAAGAAGTCTCGTGAGCCTTCACTATCTAGAAGTACAAGTTTACTGGGTAGTAATTCATTAGACCTTTCTGAAATAAAATTGAAAAGAACATCATCCTCGTTAACTGCATCTAGACAAGATTTATCAAGAAAAACTTTCGAAATGATAAGTAGTACCTCATTCTCTTCGTCTCAAACACAATTGGAAATACAAGCTACATCACTACAATCACAGCCTAAGAAAATACTCAATTATGACAATGCAATATTCACTCAGAATAGAAAAAGAAAACTTGGTATTTCTGGATCAACAAGCTCAATGACATCATCTAATACAACCTCAAAGACATCAGTTATAGAGCACCGCGAAGAGGCCATTACTCAGATAGAAGCAACACCTATGAAGAAAAGGAAAGCAAAGTTACTATCTCCAATAAAATCAGCTGTTTCTTCCAAATCTACAAAAGGTACTGTGGTTACCATTGCCCAATCTCCAGTTCATAAACTAATTCCTCAAACACCAGTGAAAAATTCTGTCAGAAGAAAGGAAAAAATAGAAGTTACTATTGATCCTTCACCTTCTATCCCAGTTCAAACTCCACGGTCTAACAGGCATCCAAAGAAGCCTGAATTTATCATTAATTCCAGTCCGATAGCTCTAAGAAATTTAACAACTCCAATAGTTCCACCAAGATCTGATGTGATAATCAATTCCAGTCCTATACTCCTTAAAAACAGTCAACTTCGAGCTGCATCAATTTCATCCTCTCCTATAATTAAAAGTCCTGAAGCTAATTTACAATCACAATCGACTCAACCAATCTTTGTTCCTCCGACTCCAATAATTCAAACTAATAAGTCCAATAAAAACTCATCAACGATAAGACCAGGAGATCCTGTTATACCTCAGTTATCACCTTTCTATCAACATCGTACAGGTGAAGAGGAAGATGGAGAAGGAGGGGTCAGAAGAGCTGCTACTGATGATCTTATATCTTTAAAGACAAATAGAAAGTTGAAATTCAGTTAATGAAACTTTATATATATTACTCTTTACCTAATTTATGCCTAATATTACGAATAAAAAATTTATATGACGAATAAACCTAAAATTGAATTAAAAAAAAGAAAAAAAAAAAAGATAAATAGAAAAAACAGAAATAAATATTGAACACCCGATGTTTTACAATTATAAATGGTACAGTAATAATTTTACAAGAAACGTAGAAGAAAAGGGGGGAAAAAAATTATAATTCCCCAAAGAAAATACCTTGACAAATTTCAATAGCGTCGTCTTGCTCTAATATTTTTTCTGCAATAGTAACACCAACTCTATCAGATAATTTTTGTTTCCAATTATCCTTTCCATCTTGAGTTTCAGTTTCATCCACATCCATCTGTTCAGGGTCTAACTTTCTCTTTTTAGAATCATTAGAGATTAATTTACCATCAGTTTTCAAAACACTTAAACAATCCAAGACATTATCAATCAACAATTTTTTATTTTGGTCATTATCGTTTAATTCATCTAGAACCACAACGGACCAATTTTTCAAATTACCAACCATGATAATTCTAATAACTTCAGATCCTAATGATTTCATACCTTTAATAGCACCATATTGAGTACCAATAGAATTTTTAGTTGTATTACTTAAGAATGCTCTTAATAAAGTTCTTGTAATTCTTGGTCTTAATGTAGTATAGGAAGAACCATAATTTTCAATAATTCTTTGTAATAAAGAAGCTGCCAATTCTCTAATTTTGAAATGTCTCTGTAATTCTTCTTGTTTACCTTGAGTTGGACCTATCTTTTTAGCCAATAGTAAAGTTAATATACATGGCATTAAAGCGTGAATATATGGATCTAAAAATAAAGATTTATTACTTAATAATGAATAGATAACCATTAACATTGTTGTTAATAAATCAATAATTTTCAAATTATGTGTAATTGTTTCAGCAACAAATTGAATAAAATATGGAACAAGTTGATGTAAACCAGGATCTGATTCAATAGATTCCAAAGTGGCAGCTCTTAAATGTTCATTTGAATCATCAAGTAAAGCAGCAATTGCTTTATCGAAATATAATTGTAATTCTTTTGACAAGACATGTTTAACTAATGGTTTAACTTCAAGTTCTTTTTTAACATTTTGTGAATTTTGATCAACTGTAGTAATACCACTTGTTGAATTTGTAGTTAATACAACTTCATCATTATTTAAACTTAACATATTATCCATAGATCCTCTTTGATTTGAAGGTAATTGTCTAATTTCTGAAGGATTTGGATTTTGTGGTATAGTTGGTTGAACACCTTCAATTGCTAACCAATGTGCTGTAAATGATGTAAATCTTGGAACTTTAGGTAAAGGTTTATTAATTATTTTTTCAAATTCAACATCATCATCATCTATATAGTATAAAGTTTGACCAGGACCAATCATAGCTTCTTTAAATACCAATGGTCTAGAAACGTCATATCCATATAGTGGTTCTAAATTTAAAACTTTCATTGCTCTATCAATATCTTGAACAGTTAATGTCTTTCTCTTACCATGTCTCATGAATTTTAAAGCTTGCTCTAAAATTTCATGAATACGATATTCAACATCCATAGCCAAATTCTTAGCAACTTCTTCATTCAATTGTAATGAAATCCCTAAAGATTCAGCAACATCTTTAACTGTATCATGTGGAGACCATAATGTATGTGATGATGGTATAGCTGTATTGGCATTTGATGTATTACGCGCAGCCATTTTTTGTATAATGCTATTGTAAAGATGTACACAATTAAAGGAGAGAAGGAGAAAAAGACAAAAACAAAGACATTTTGTATTTAAAAATTGAAAACAAAAACAATTTTTTGTTGGTAAAAAAAAGACAAAAATTTGAGAATTTTTTTTTGAACAAAAGTTTACAAGGCTGTGTAATAAAAAACTACAAATTTAAACGATAAAACGATGAAATGATTAGTGGTAATCTATTTAAGTAAAGTCTTATCTAATAGGAACAGTTCACCACTTGCTTCTCTAGTAAATGATATTCTATCAACAACAGTACTTGCAATTATAAAAGCTTTAGCGGTCCAATCTCCTTTACTATAAATTTCAGGGATTTTTTCACTTAATTTAGGGAAGAATGTATTATAAAAATCTTTAATTTCCAATACATCTTCTTTAGTCACTTTAATTGTATTTTTAACATCTAAGAATTGTTTATTTATAAAATCTGTTGAAATTATAGCAGTATGATTATAATTCTTAACAATCCATAGTAGTAGTGATTGATCAATTAAATTTTTTTTCAGTAAATCGTCATAAGTACTAGCACCGAATGTTAACTGTAATGAGTTTGTAAAATTCAAATCATTTTTCAAGATTTTTTTAAAAGACAGTGGGTTGTAATTTTTCAACAGTAATTTTTCAAATTTATTCAATTGGTCAATTGAATTTTGGAAAAGTAATTTCTGTCCATTTTTATAAATTTTAACAGTTTGAATTACATTATTTGATATTCCTGTACTTACCATTGGTTGCTTTAATAAAGATACTTTTGAGTTTAATATGGATCTTAACTGTGATAATCCATCCAATTGCATTCTTAATGTAATTAAACCTCTTTCACTCTTCAATTGAACCAAAGATGCGAAAAATTCAACTAAATTAATTGGTAGTTTATCAGTTGAACTAATTTCAAAATTGATACCATTATTACTGGCATCGCTAGGTAATTTAACACCTAATTCTCTAGCATTTGTAATTGAATCTTGATCCACTTTCAAAGTGATTGTAGTTGAATCAAATTTATTATTGTTCAATACAAACCCATAACCGAATAATAACTCTTGATTTGACTTATCTCCATAGTTGTTATAAATTTCATCACCAATATTTAATGACTCTTCACTTGTACTAAATTTGAATTCATCATTTTCAAACTTCCAACTAACTTTTTTACCATTTTCATGGTTTAATAAATCCACAATTGGTAATAAGAATGCTTTTTCTAAACTTGCATTTTGATCTATTAAAATATATGGGAATGCTCTTGATGTAAATATACAGTATGACCATAGATACGCTGGGAAACTAGTCCATGATGTCACATTGTTAAGGTATTTGTAAAGTTTATCACCTTCACTGTATAACCCACTATAATAATCTTGATAAAATTTTAAATCATCTTGACTACCAAATTGACTCACTACTTGCTTCCATTCATTTAAAATTGATTCAAATCTTCTATTTAAAAAAATTGCTGCATCTGTACCTTTAAGTAAAGATTTTTCTAAACAATTCCAATAAAATGGGAAACTTAAATTTTTACTAGGTAAGAAATCAATATATGGTTTAAAATCAACTGAAAGATTTCTACCAGATTCAAGTATAGTATCAAATTTATCAAATTTTAATTTGGCTAAAAGTAGTTGTTCATTACCTATAGACTTGAAAAATTCATCTGCTAAATCAGGAGTTAATAGTATATTTTTAGAAATTTTAATCAAATCTTCTCTCTTATCACCATTCAAAATACATGAATATCCTTTCAATTCAGAGTATTGAAATGAAATATTCTCATCAATAACTGATCCATTCTCCTTGGCCCAACTGGTAAGACTTTCAATTGACATATTTAAAGAAAAATTATTTTCACCCTCTTTACAAAAAAAAAATCCCTAAATTGAAAAAAATCCCTAAATTTAATTTAATCCCTAAACTTAATTCTACTAATATGATATGATGATATGATATGATGATATGATATGATATGATATGATTTGATATGACGATTTGACTGTTAAAATTCTTAACGAAAATTTTGAAATTTTTTTCTCAAATTGTGGCAAATTTGTGGCAAACGTATAAGCCACTACAAATTACCAGAAATGGAAATCACATGCGATACAAATAGCAATAGACTACCCTCTTCTTTATCTTTATATTGTTGTATCTTTATATCTTTATCTTTATATCTATATCTTTATACCGTTGTGTTGTACTTTATATTGTGTTGCACTTAGTGTTGAAATGTCGCAGGTAGCTATTAAAGTTCCTACAGGATATTTAGTTGATATAACTACACAGACAAGATTTAAAAATAATTATCAATTGGCGATTAAACAGTATTTAAATAGAAATTTTGGTAAATCATGGGCAATTATATCACCATTGGTTGATGAAATTCTATTGGATAAGAATGATAAAATTGATGAATTTTTAATTATTAAAATTTACAAGTTGTATCTATCACTAATTGATTTAATTTTAAAAGATTCAACAAATATACTTAATTTAAAAGATTTACAAGTTATACATGGTAAATTTATGGATGGTTTACTATTTAGTCAAATATCAAAAATTTGTTACAATAATTTATTCAACATTGATCCGGAATTAGTGTTGATGTGTTTAATTATTGAATCATCAAATGGATTCCCAATATTAGAGTTAAGTTATCAAGTTGAAAAATATTTATCTGAAAATTTTATACTTCCAAATGGTGAAGGTTTAAAAGATTTAGATAAGAAAATTTTATTGAAAAAGGAGAAAATTATTGAATTTTATCTATTTCATGTATTGATTAAATTAAATTTAATTGAGAAATGTAAAGATTTAATTGGTAAATTATTTATTACTGATGATTTAAAAGTTGAATTTTATTTAAAAAATTTACAAATATTAACAGAGAAGACTATTGCCAAACCTACTACCAAACATACAATTGAGAAAAAATTAGTTAAAAAGAGACAATCTAAAGAAATTGAAAAGACTCATTTTAATGAAAATTTCAAATATTCTAAATTAATTAAACAGACAACATTGATAATATTTATAATATCAATACTACTATCCCTTTTGAAAAGGTATAAATTTAGAAATTTACTGCTGTTGTTGTCTTTAAAATGTAAAGAAACTTTAAAAATGGCATTTAAAATTTCTTATATATAATTTACGTAATATATTACATAATCCCAATTTTAATTTTAAAATTTTTTTGTTGCGACAAAAAAGTGGCGTTTTCGCTGTCGTCAAATCAAACAAAACAAACAAAACAAACAGAAGAAAATTAACTCTACAACAACCCTTTCTTTAGTAGTTTGTAAATTTTGTTATATCTAGGCAAGTATTATACAATATGACAACTTTACAATCAACTACAGCAACACCTGAAGAATTATATCCAATTGCATTGTTAATGGATGAACTTAGGCATGATGATGTTGCAAGTAGAGTTCAAGCAATGAAAAGGTTAGATACAATTGCAATTGCATTAGGTGAAGAAAGAACTAGAAAAGAATTAATTCCATTTTTAGAAGATGTTATACCTGAAGATGAAGATGAAGTTATTGCAATTGCTGCTGAAGAATTAGGTAAATTTGTACCATATTTAGGTGGATCTGAATATGGTACATTATTAATACCAGTTTTAGAAAAAATTGCAGCTTGTGAAGAACCAATTGTAAGAGAAAAAGCTGTTGAATCTTTAAATATTATTAGTGAAGATTTAAATAAAGAACAAATTGAAAATAATTTTATTCCATTAATTCAAAGATTATCAAAAGAAAGATGGTTTTCATTACATATTGCAGCAACTGGATTATTTAAAAGTATTTTAATTAAAGTTGATTCAATAACAAGATTAAATTTATTAAAATTATATTTTGAATTAATTCAAGATGATTCTCCAATGGTTAGAAAAGCATCAGGTTTAAATTTACCTGAATTAATTGATTTATTATCAAATAATTTTAATACACCTGAAACAATTAATGAATTTCATTGGGATTTAATTACATCAATGTATGAATCATTAGTTAGTGATAATCAAGATTCAGTTAAATTTTTATCAGTTGATGTTTTAATTTCAATTTTATCATTTTTAAAAAAAATTAATGAAGATACACATAATGAAATTTTATTTAAAAGTTTAATTAAATTAATTAATGATCCAAGTTGGAGAGTTAGATATATGGTTGCCGATAGATTTGAAAAATTAGTTTTAAATTTTAATGATGATTCATATACTTTAAAATTAGTTCCAAATTTAATATCTTTAATGAAAGATAATGAAGCTGAAGTTAGAAAAGCAATTTCAAAACAATTACCAGGTTTTGCAAAATTAGTTAATAAAGCAGATTCAAATATTGTTTTAAATGAAATTGTTCCAGTTGTTTCACAACTGAGTTTAGATGAATCTGAAACTGTTAGAAGTGCATTAGCAAGTGAAGTGACAGGTTTAGCTCCAATTTTAGGTAAAGAATCAACAATTGAACATTTATTACCAGTTTTTGTTGAAATGTTAAAAGATGAATTTAGTGAAGTTAGATTAAATATAATTTCAAATTTACAATTAGTTAATGAAGTTATTGGTATTCAATTATTATCAGAATCTTTATTACCTGCAATAACAGCTTTAGCAAATGATAAATTATGGAGAGTTAGATTAGCTATAATTGAACAAATTCCTTTATTAGCTGAACAATTAGGTGTTGCATTTTTTGATGAAGCTTTAGGTCAATTATGTATGGAATGGTTATGGGATCCTGTTTATTCAATTAGAGAAGCTGCAGTTTTCAATTTACAAAAATTAACTAAATTTTTTGGTGAAGATTGGTGTAAAAATGAATTAATTAAAAGAATTTTATCAAAGGGTCAATCTAAAGAATTTGATAATTTTATTGGTAGAATTACATGTTTATTTGCTTTTACTAAATTAATTCCTGTTTTATCTTCAAAAACTGTTTTATCTGAAATTTATCCATTTATTGATCAATTAAAAGATGATCAAGTTCCAAATATAAGATTTAATGTTGCTAAATCTTTATATTTAGTTTCAGAAAAATTAATTAGTGATGATAAAAATTTAGTCGTTACTGAAATTAAACCAACTTTGGAAAAATTATCAACTGATGAAGATGTTGATGTTAGATTCTATGCTGATGAAAGTTTAGCTAAATTAGCTACTTTATTAGAAGGTTGATCAATTATTTATTTCTTCACTCACCCCTCCCCCCTCCCCTCCCTTTCTCTCTTCATTTCTGATTGTTGAACAATCGATGAATCCTATATATGCATTTAACAGTTTTCTTTTTTGTCTTATTTTTTTTACTCTCGTCTAATATTAAAGAAACTTTTACCCTATATTCTAAGAGATTATGTACTGTGTCTTACTTTATTCTTATGGTTTTTATAATATATCTAATCTATCTTCTAGTACCTTTAATAACAATTGGAATAGTTCCAGCTGTTGGAATTGCAAATCTTCTATGACCTAATGCGGTAATAATAGCTCTAATTTCACCGGCATGAGATGTACAATTAACAACAGAATCATTTTTATAATTTTCAAAAAGATCCTGTAAGAATAAATTTGTTCTAACAGATTGAGCACTTAAACTTTCTCTCCAGTCGTCTTTATAATAAATATCATCTTCATTAAAATTTTCTTCAAATTTAAATCCGTAACCTGCTAATCTTTCAGAGATAATTTTTTTACTGGATCTTTTATCACATAAATGTTCACCAATAGTTTCTCTTAAATTTTCAGTTATAATTGGATGTTGTCTCTCTGTTGAAATTAACTTTGATTCATCTTCACCATCTTTACAAATGGTAATACCTTCCCAAGTTCTAATTAAAGTTGTCGCAGATCTAGTAAATGGAGAACTGAAAAATTTGGTTGGAATTGGTGCACCATTTGAAATTTGTAACTTCCAAGCTTCATTTAAAGCATCTGCTTGTCTCTCTCCTAAATCGGTTAAAAATGGATCAGGACCCCAAATCATTTCTTCTCCATTATCTAATGTCATACCAGTCAAATGTGAATAATGCTCATTCCATGCATCTAAACCAACAATTTCAACAGCTTTATTGTGATATCCTTGACCATGTCTAGCACAGAATAATAATATATAACGTTCATTATCAACAGATTCTTCATTCAATTTATTTAATTTTTTAATAAGATCGGACCATGAAGGTAAATTTAAACCAAAATTTTCCTCTATTAAGTCAAATGTGAAATCATTGGTTGTTTTATCAGATTGTTTGAAAAATCCATCAACAACTTCAAATTTCCAGTGTAACTTATAATCTCCTGTACTTGGATCTCTCTCTTTTTCTAATTCTCCAATTAATTTCTTAAAGACATCTTCTTCTTGAACGTTGGAATTGGCATCTTCCACATCACATGCATTCACCTTGATTAAACTAGACATTATCTTTAACTTATATTTCTTATTACTATTACTGATACAGCTTGTTACCTACAAAAAATACCAATATATATATATACATAAATATTGTACAATAAATATAAATGTTCATCACTGCAACGTGCGGCACATATAAAAAAGTCTCCAGAGTTTTAACGTATAAAAAATTCGTTCATATACGTGTACGTACAGTAAAACGTATATATATTACAGTTATATATATATGCCTGTACAGCGGAGATAAATTACTTAATTGGGGAGGGGGAGGGAGTTACTCGACTTCCCATATGACCTCTCTTAACTACATAACAGTATTCAATATTGTTTACTTTTACATTGAAATATACTGTAAAATATAAACAAATAAAGAAATTTGTGAGAGCCTTATAAATTATGTCCACGTGACATAAATCCATTCTGTCATAATTAAATTACGTGTAAATTATTACGTAATTTTCATTACGCAAAAAAAAGAATGAAAATGGCAAAACGTAAACAAACGTCAACTAACATCTTTTTCATTTTTTTATATGTTTTAAAAAAATTGAACTGCTTTCTTTTTTTTGTATCATATTATATATTTAATTCATCCTTCAATTGAGTGATAATACTATAGTTTATACAGTATATATTGTTTCAGATATCTCATATACAATGTCATTTTTACAAAGTCATTTCAATACCTCATCTATACCTACAATTAGATCTACAAGGGCTTTTAGAAGAAATCCTGATAGTGCACCATCTTCACCTATTTCAAAGCAGCAGCAGCAGCAACAGCAGCAACAAACACAAAATTTCCATCAAAATCAACAACATATTACAAATCATAGAGATATACGTAACTATGCTGAACAGACGCTTGGATCTGGATCAGCGTTAGCACAAGCTGTTAAATTACCAAAAGATGAAGATGTAAATGAATGGTTAGCAGTTCATGTTGTTGATTTTTATAATCAATTAAATATGCTATATGGTACAATAACTGAATTTTGTTCTCCATCTACATGTCCAAGAATGATTGCCACACAAGAATATGAATATTTATGGCAAGATCCAATGAATAGAAAAAATAAACAACCAATGTCAATGTCAGCACCAGGATATGTTGAAAATTTAATGGTTTGGATTCAAGGATTTTTAGATGATGATTCTGTTTTCCCAACAAAGATGGGTGTTCCATTCCCAAAACAATTTCCAGCTTTAGTTAAAACAATTATGAAAAGATTATTTAGAGTTTATGCTCATATGTATTGTCATCACTTTGATGAAATTAATGAATTAGGTTTACAAACACATTTAAATACCTCATTGAAACATTTTGTTTTGTTCTGTAAAGAATTTGAATTATTGAGTCAAAAAGATTATGGTCCTTTAGATGAATTAGTCTCTAAAATGTTAGAAGATAATTATAATGATAAGCAACAGATCTAATCTAGTGTTTCTTTTTTTCTCTTGGGTCAATAGGTTTTATTTTTTGCGTGGGTGCTTTTTTTTATACTGTTCTTTATATTATTATTATTATTTATTTATTTAACTTTAGGTAATTTTTGTAGTCTTAAATGTACAACGTTTCACGTGTTGTAAATTGTCGGACTTAAATTAATGGCACGTGACTTCTCATCATTTTATTGGCGGCTCAACGTTTAAAGATTTATTCATAATCAATAAGATTTTTCACCTTTTGGGAGATAACCGATTGTTTGATGTTTTTATATATATATATTATATATATCTATGTTCTTTTTCAACTACTAGTGAAGATTTTATATTGTTTGGTTTTCTCAATTAGATAAATTTTATTAAAAATGTCATCAGAAGAAGTGGATCACAGTTGGAGTAGAAAATTTAAGGATACTGTGAGTTATAAGAAATTTACTTGTATCAAAAATGATTGTGTTATACTAACAGAAGATATAATATATTTTAGGCTGCCGGTTTTATTGGTGGAGGTGTTCAAGTTTTAGTTGGACAACCATTTGATTTGGTTAAAGTTAGAATGCAAACTGGACAATATTCATCACCAATAACTGCTATAACAGATGCATTGAAAAATGAAGGAATTTTAGCTTTTTACAAAGGAACATTGGCTCCATTGATTGGTGTTGGTGCCTGTGTTTCAATTCAATTTTATGCATTCCATGAAGCTAAGAGATTAATACTGAATAGACAAGGAATAAATAAAAAAGATTTAAATTTAAAAGAATTTTACATGTGTGGTTTTGCAGCAGGTGTGGCAAATACACCAGTGACAGCCCCTGTTGAACAAATTAGAATTCTTTTACAAATTCAGAAAGACAATGTTAATAAATTATATCAAGGTCCAAAAGATGCAATTTCTAAAATTTATAAAGAGTCAGGACTATTTAAAGGTATATTTAGAGGAACTGGTATAACATTATTAAGAGATGCACAAGGTTATGGTGTTTGGTTCTTATCCTATGAATTTATGATTCAAAATGCCATGAAATTACAACAAATTGAAAGAAAAGATATCTCTACAATTGAACTATTAACATTTGGTGCACTTGCAGGTGATGCACTATGGTTAAGTGCATATCCATTAGATGTTATTAAATCAAAGCTACAAAGTGATGGATTTGGATCAAATTCAAAATATAATGGTAAAGTTAAAGCTGTTATTCAAGAAATTATGAAAAATGATGGTTATAGAGGTTTCTGGAAAGGTATAGGTCCAACTTTAGTAAGAGCTATCCCATGTAGTGCAGCAACATTTACAACAGTTGAATATGTTATGAGACTATTGGGTTGATATCTATTCAAATTTTATAATACTAAGCATATTAATCAATCCTTGAACCCTTTGCAAATACATTTATAATTAAATAAAGATAATTCTCTGTAATAAAATTCTTAAATTGATGTCAAAATGGATTTAATCTTCGGTAGCGGCTCTTCCCCACGAATAATTTTAAAAATAAATTAAGAAATCACCTTTTTTTTTTTTTTTTTTTGTTTTGGGCAGAGGGAAGAGGGAACAAGGCAAGTGTCATTTTTTATTATTAATTGATAAAAATAATGGTTTTTTTAATTTTATACTGTATGATCATTCATTGTCAATTTGTATATAATATATATATATATTGTCTTTTAGTATCTCAATTGAGTGGTACTTAGGTTTAATTTTTTGAATATATACTCACGACAATGAATAACGGTGATGATAGTGATAACAACAAAAATAACAAGACAGATGGAGATTTTCTTTGTACGCCTACTCCGGGTTTGAATACAAGGAATTTTGATAATATATCTACAAAGATGGAGAGATCAATATCTCCAATGTCAGTCCCTGTTGAAGATAAAGATGATCCTTTGAATAAAGAAACATCCCAAGTGCAGCAGCAGCATCATCTGAAAAGTGTACAGTTTACCGAGTCTTCTCCTTTAATTCATAGATATGGTGATGATCTGTCAGAATCAGCGATTTATACCGATGATGACGATGAAGAAGAGTATTATAATGATAAGAGACAAAATAATATAGACAATGGTTCAAGTAGAAATATTGAACAGGCGTATAATCAAATTGTGAATGGCAAACAACAAGTGCATCGTACAGATACACCAGATATAAGTACAATACTTCACGATTACTCATTTGATTCCAATTGTGAAGATCGTTATAATAGTAATTCAGATATTCCACAATTTAATAAGAGACCTTTAAGTGATACGCCAATAATAAGTGAAAATGCTTCGCCTGCAAGTTTATCTGCATTGTCTCCCCTTGTACTCAGTGATGATGAAGATGGGGATGAAAATGAAAATCACGATCATTCTCATGCTCATTCTAATGAGCCACATCTGCTTAAAAATATTGCTAAACATCTGGAAGAAATGGAAAATAATAACACTTCAAGACAGAATAATAAACCCATTTTAGAATATAAAGAATTACAAACGACGACAACACCAACAGCACATTTTTTTACAAAACCTCATTTTAAAACTACTCTGGATATTCCCGGGCAGACAAAATCGAAATTATCTCCGGAAGGTAAGATTGTCAGTACAAATGAAAGAGTCGTTGTTGTTATGATTGGATTACCAGCTAGGGGGAAATCATATCTTAGTAATAAACTAGTTAGATATTTAAATTGGCTTCAAATTAATGCAAGAATCTTTAATGTTGGTTCTACTCGTCGTTCTAAAGCTACCCCTCTAGGTCCAGAGAAATCACCTTTACCTGATAACGAAGAAACTGTACATGATGCAAATTTTTTCTCTCCTGATAACGCTAAAAATATTGCTCTACGTGAAGAATGGGCTAAAGAAACATTAGAAAATCTGCTAGATTATCTACTGAAAGGAGACGGTTGTGTTGGTGTTTTTGATGCAACAAATTCAACAAAGGCAAGAAGAAAAATGGTGCTGGATACCATTTTGGAAAGAAGTCAAGGTTTATTAAAAGTTCTATTTTTAGAGAGTATATGTAATGATCAATCAATCATTGAAAATAACATTCACTTAAAATTGCAAGGACCTGATTACAAAAATATGAATCCAGACCTAGCTATCAAAGATTTTGTTGGTAGATTGAAAAATTATGAAAAAGCTTATGAAACTATTGATGATGATGAAGAAAAGGACAAAAATTTCCAATATGTTAAAATGATTGACGTTGGTAGAAAAGTTATTGCCTGTAATATAAAAGGTTTTTTAGCATCCCAAATTATATACTATTTCTTAAATTTTAATTTAAGTGCAAGACAAATATTTATTGCAAGACATGGTGAATCCGTTGATAATGTTGCTGGTAGAATAGGTGGTGATTCAGAATTAACTGAAAGAGGTCATAAATTCTCTAAAGCATTGGCTAAATTTATGCTTGTTAAAAAAGAAGAGTTTAGAAAAGCACAATTGGAAGAATTTAAAAAGAAGGTGGAATTAAGACAATTTAATGAATCTCAAGAAACACCAGTTATACCACCGGAAGAACCATCATTCAGTGTTTTCACTTCAATGTTAAGACGCAGTGTTCAAACGGCAGCTCATTTTCCGGAAGATTTATTCGATGTTAAGGAAATGAGAATGTTAGATGAATTAGGTAGTGGTAAATTTGATGGTATGACTTATGAAGAAATTCAAGAGAATTATCCAGATGAATTTAAGGCAAGGTTGGAAAACAAAATGTCGTATAGATACCCTGGTGTTGGAGGAGAATCATACTTAGATGTCATTAATAGGTTGAGACCAGTTATAACTGAATTAGAAAGAACCACAAATCATTTACTTCTTATAACTCATAGAGTTGTTTCAAGAGTCCTTTTAGCATATTTTTTGAATTTAAGTAAAGAGTCTGTTGGAGATCTTGATATACCATTGCATACAGTTTATTTATTTGAACCTAAACCTTTTGGAGTTGATTGGCATATGTATGATTATGATGAGATTAAAGATGACTTCTTTGAAGTTAATCCTGAAACTCTGGAAAATAGTAAAAAGGTTAAACATGTTGGTATATCATTTAAAGAAAGAAAATATTCAGTTATTCCAACCGCCCCAAGAAGACCATCTTCTGTTGTTTCACAAAATAATTTCAGAGGTTCAATAATAGATAGACCATCATCTTCTTCAAATACAAGCTCTAGTTCCTCTTTATCCTCTTTTGGGTATGCGGTAGATTCTGGATCCAATAATATGTTCTTAAATAGATCCCTATCAGCAGCTGGAAATAAACCATCCAGATTCTCATTCAGATCCAATACAAACGTTGTTGATAATCTACAAAAGGCAAGAGGTATTACACAGCAGTCTAGTAGCAACAACGCTAACAATCAAAGGCCCTCTTCATCGGCAAGAAGTATAAATAATATTCAGGAATTAGATCAAAAGTTAGCCAAACTATCAATGAAAAATAAACAGCAAGGGAAATAAATTGGTAATTTGAATCGATCAATATTTTTTTACATATAACTTTTTTTATACAAAATAACATTTTTTACGTATACGTTTTTTACACTGTATAAATTTTTTTGGAAAAAAATCAAATATAAAATTTGAAATTAATATATATAATAAAACTAATTAAAAGTAACTAAAAATGAAATAAAACTCAATTTAAGAAAAAACAATGATAAATCAAAGTTCAAACAAAAGTTAAGTTGCTTATTTCTTAGCAGCCTTTTGAGCAGCCTTGGTAACCTTACCAGCCTTGTCGGACTTGTCAACAGACTTGATAACACCAACGGCAACAGTTTGTCTCATATCTCTAACAGCGAATCTACCTAATGGTGGGTATTCAGTGAAAGATTCAACACACATTGGCTTGGTTGGGATCAATCTAACAATAGCAGCATCACCTGACTTAACGAATTTTGGAGAAGCTTCAACAGCCTTACCAGTTCTTCTGTCAATCTTTTCGATTAATTCATCGAATCTACAAGCAATGTGGGCAGTGTGACAATCTAAAACTGGAGAGTAACCAGCTGAGATTTGACCTGGATGGTTCAAGATAATAACTTGAGCATTGAATGAAGCAGCAGCCTTTGGTGGATCGTTCTTGGAGTCACCAGCAACGTTACCTCTTCTAATTTCCTTAACGGAAACGTTCTTGACATTGAAACCAACGTTATCACCTGGAACACCACCATCAACTAATTGTTCATGATGCATTTCAACGGATTTAACTTCGGTAGTAACACCAGCTGGGGCGAAAGTAACGATCATACCGGCCTTAATGATACCGGTTTCAACTCTACCGACTGGAACAGTACCAATACCACCAATCTTGTAAACATCTTGTAATG